>OY987267.1:9255297-9493690 GCA_963920665.1 Straminergon stramineum | reverse complement strand
GGTCAGTATTGAATTTCGTACGGAAATGTATGAGGTGCAAGGTTGCACCACATACATTTCCATCCGAAATTCAATACTGATTTCTTATAACTCTCATGGACCATCCCCTAGACCTTGCGAATCAAATCACCTTCCCTCCCACATACCACAGGGAACTAGCTTGACGTCTATTTTTTCTTTTTTGTCGGTTGGCTACAAGAACCAAACCAAATTGATCTCATTGGGGATCAAACCCGAGACCTCCACAAGAACAATGACTTCGAGGAAGCCAAAACCTTCCATGCATCACCTGAAGATGCTTGAAGACCCCAAGGTCCTAATGAAGTGACTTGTTCTTGGATGTTAAAAGTTGAACTCGTTATACTTATTAAAACTTCTTTGGATTGGAAGGCACGCCCTCACCCGCGGTCGCCCCCCAATCCACGAAATTGGGCTCGAAACCACCATGACTTGAAGTCGCCCCCACCCGCGCTCGCCCATGACCTGAAGTCGCCCCCCACCCGCGTCGCCCCCCCCCCCCATCCACCAAATTAGGCTCGAACCACCAAAATAGAAGCCCGCGCCCCCACCGCGCAGTCATCCCCCCACCCGCGGTCGCCCCCCCCCCCTCCGCCAAATTAGTCTGGAAACCACCAAAACAGAAGACCGCGTTCCCACCCGCAGTCGCCCAGGACCTGAAGTCGCCCCCAGCCGTGGGCGCCCCTCCATCCACCAAATTGGGCTCGAAACCACCAGGACCTGAAGTCGCCCCCACCCGCGGTCGCCCAGACCTGAAGTCGCCCCCCATCCGCGGTCGCCCCCCCCCCTCCGCCAAATTAGTCTGGAAACCACCAAAACAAAAGACCGCGCTCCCACTCGCGGTCGCCCAGGACCTGAAGTCGCCCCCAAGCCACGGTCGCCCCCCCCCTCCACCAAATTAGTCTGGAAACCACCAAAACAGAAGACTACGCCTCCACCCGCGGTCGCCCAGGACCTGAAGTCGCCCCAAGGCCGCGGTCGCCCCTCCATCCACCAAATTGGGCTCGAAACCACCAGGACCCCCACCCGCGGTCGCCCAGGACTTGAACTCGCCCCCCACCCGTAGTCGCACCCCATTCCACCAAACTGCCCTCCACAACCACCAAGACTTGAAGTCGCCCCCCAACCCGAGGTCACCCCCCAATCCACCAAATTGGCCTCAAAACCACCAGGACCTGAAGTTGCCCCCACCCGCGGTCGCCCAGGACCTGAAGTCGCTCCCCCCACCCGAGGTCGCCCAGGACCTGAAGTCGCCCCCCCACCCGAGGTCGCCCCAATCCATCAAATTGGCCTCGAAACCACCAGGACTTGAAGTCGCCCCCACCCGCGGTCGCCCAGGACCTGAACTTGCCCCCCACCCGTAGTCGCCCCCAATCCACCAAATTGACCTCGAAACCACCAGGACCTGAAGTCGCCCCTACCCACGGTCGCCTGAGACCTGAACTCGCCCCCCACCCACAGTCGCACCCCATTCCACCAAATTGCGCTCAACAACAACAAGCCAGAATCCAACCCCCACTCGCAATCGCCTAGAACCTGAACTCGCCCCCCACCCGCAGTCCCCCCATTCCACCGAATTGGGCTCAACAACAGCAAGTGAGAAGACCAAGCACCTACCCGCGGTCGCCCAGGACCTGAAGTCGCCCCCCACCAGCAATCGCCTCTATCTTAAAGTCACGCCAGTCGAGAAACCACCGTCCTACCGTAGTAGATAGATGTGAGCCATCACCAACACTAAAAATATAGACTTAATGCGTGCTTCATTGACTACAAATGACTTGTCCTACAATAGTGGTAGCGAGTAATTACTAAAAATCAGTCTATAAATACAAATTATAAGTAAGACTAATTAGAAAATTGAAGAGGTTTCAAACCCTAAACCCGTAACCCCTACTACCCTAAACCCTATAACCTAACCCTATACCTAAACCTATAGAAAAAACCATGGACACTCTCCATGTATGCCACCCAAAGTAATGTACTTCTATTTTTTAGGGTTGATAAAATGATAAACATATGTGATTTGCTTTTCATTATATGTCATAAAAAAGTTTGAACTCCTAAACCTTGCACTTGTAAGATATAAACCATGAAGGTGTCATTTTCCAATCCTTTTAATCTTCAATAAATTCAATATTCATTCACCCCTTCAAAGTGTTTTAAATCCCCTTGATGTATCAAGAGGAGGACCCTATTCAAATTCCTATGTTTAAAGATGGAAAATGAAATGACGAGGAGAAGGGCTTTCCCAAGTCTCCATTTTTAAAAAACACTTCCTATGTAGATCAAAAGATTTTTTCTTCATGCATCTCATGGTGTTAGTATTTTTTTTGTACATCGTTTCCCCCCAAAGGGAATGTCTCCTCCAAATGTACTCCCTCTAAAAATTAAAATAGGAAATGGTCATGTTGAATTTTACATGAGCACGAAGAAAAAAAATTGTGAAGGAGAAGAGCTTCCCCAAGCCTCCATTTTTAAAAACCATTTCTTATGGAGATCAAAAGATTTTTTCTTCATGCATCTCATGGTGTTAGTATTTTTTTTGTACATCATTTATTCATTTCCCCCAAAGAGAAGGTCTCCTCCAAATGTATTCCCTCTAAAAATTAAAATAGGAAATGGTCATGTTGAATTTTACATGAGCATGCGGAAAAAGAAAATGTCAAGGAGAAGAGCTTTCCCAAGTCTCCATTTTTTAAAACCACTTTTGATGTAGATAAAAAGATTTTTTCTTCATGCATCCCACAGTTTCAGTATTTTATTTGTATATCGTTTCCCCCCACAAGGAAAGGTCTCCTTTTAATGTACTCCCTCCAAAAATGAAAGTAGGAAATGGTTACGTTGAATTTTACATGACCACATGGATGGATGAAGAAGAAATAAAATGTTAGGAAGAAGGGCTTTTCCAACTCTCCACTTCGTCAACCAATTCTCTTTCTTTATTACTTAATTAACTTTTGATCACTTTGTCTTGAATGCCTCATTCTTAGAATTTTCTGGAGTTAATCCTCAGAAAAGGGGGGAGCGGTACTTGAAAAGTTTGAACACCTTCCCTCCAATTTGTTAGGGCGGAAACTCAAACTCATGTTTTCTGGCGCCCCTGACCCGTGGACGCCCCTGACCCGAGGTCGCCCCTGACTCGCGATCGCCCCTGACCCGAGGTCGCCCCATACGCAGCCGCTCCCATCGTCATGAACTGGGGAAGACCTTTTGGAATCTGAGACCCGCGGTTGCCCCATTACCCGCGGTCGCCCAAGAAATGACCTGTGGTCGCCCTATATGCAGCCGCCCCCTGTACCCGTGGTCGCCCAGGAAATGACCTGTGGTCGCCCTATATGCAGCCGCCCCTATACCCGCAGTCGCCCAGGAAATGACCTGTGGTCGCCCTATATGCAGCCGCCCCCTGTACCCGTGGTCGCCCCATTACCCGAGGTCGCCTAGGAAAAGACCTGTGGTCGCCATATGCAACTGCCCCCCTATACCTGCGGTCACCCTGCACCCGAGGTCTCCTTCCAGAAACTGTAATTTTTCCTGAATGGCAGTTTCTGAACAGTGGGACCCAGACCCGCGGTCGCCCAAGACCCGCACGCGCCCTCTTCCCGCACGCGCCCTAGGCGACTTCGGGTATTTAAGGGGATACTGGATTCCCAAGTCGTCACTTCCTTTGTCGCACCGCGCCTTTCATCCGCCTTGAAGCGTTTGACTACCGGTTCGTGGGTTGGAAGTTTGGGCATCTACACATGTTGTGGCTTCCACGTTTACGAGTTCATTTCTTTGGTTATATTATCAACAAAAGTCTAGTTCTCTTTATGCTAGAGTGACACGACAAGATGACGAAGAAGAAAGGAGATCACCATAGCAGGCAACGACGCACCCTTCTTGACCCAGCAACTAAGGCATATCGGGGATGGCGTCATGCAAATTCCGATTGGACCTTGACGACTTGCAAGTTATTTGTGGATTGGTGCCATATCGACAAGCTCTTCCCTTACCATCGACACATTCACCATGTGAAGCAAAACCAAGCAAATCTTCATTACTGCAAGGATGATGCATTTGTCCAGAGATGTATTGAAGTGTACCGAGCATTGTACGGAAAGCAAAAAATTCCATGGAGCGAAGTCTCAATGGGCATATGCCAAATGGTATATGCAGAGTTACAATTGGGGAAAACAGTAGATTGGATGACCTTCAAGACATCCAAGAATGTCACGCTTCCAGATACAAAAGACATTCCCAGAGCGGGTCCTTCAAATAATCCTCGGGATGGGCTAGGGCCCAAAAAGAACATTATAGAAGGAGTGGCAGATGAGGATTATGTTTGGTCAACGTCAACTGGAGAATCGGACTCCGATGAAGAGCCATTGCTTGAACCTAGGGACAGGATGGAAGATACATCAATGGAAGAAAACTTAGCATTGGTGGTATCAGAAGAAGGCAACATGCAACGGACCACACCAACGGATGGAGAACCTTTTATGTCTATGGAACCGATAGGCGTCCGTCCTCCTGAAGATGACGAAGTGTTACATTACGTGCAAGCTCGCTTGCAAGAAATTAATGAAGATAGGTTGGATGGGGAGAGTGAAGCCGAAGAAGAGATTCCTTTGACCTTGATGAATTTGCCTTCCATGGAAGGATTGCGTGAAATGGAACAAGAACATCAAGGTGTACTTGGAGAAGACAATAAACGGCGGACGAAAGAATCCTATAAAGTGGAGTTGGAGATGCTTTTAAAGGATCTTGAAGAAAAAGAAAGGGAGTGTGAGATCATCGAGAAGCGAAGCGCACAAGAGATTCAGGTTGAGGATGTGGGCACCCTCAAAGAACTAATTCAAGCTGGACAAACTCATTTGGCAGCCCAACAAAGAGAAATGGAACAACTGGAACAATTTTACCTCAAGTTCAATAAGGGAGAAGATGGAGGTTCTAGTTCAAATGTCAATCCTGTTATGGATGAACGACTTCAAACAATAATGGGAAAATGTAGGATGGAAGAAAACAACCTTGCCATTGAAAAAGGAGGTGTGGAAAAGGCAAGATCGACATTGAACCACTTGAAGGAGATGAAGGATGCAGATCCTATTGACCGGTCGTTGCAATCGGATTCATTGTCTGTGGATGTTGAAGATTCATCATCCACTACGGAAATAGAGAAGTTGAAGATGAAGTTAGCGTCTGTGAAAAGATTGGAACAGAAGTTGGAGGAAAAGATGTCGTGGCCGAAGGCACACATCAGGTTCATGTCATTGTTCAAGAAGTGGTGGATCCAAAATAAGATGTGGAACCATGACTTGACTCTTTTGAAGAGGGAAGAGAGAGTGGCAAGAGCCCAAATAGAATTGGAAAAGAAGAAAAGGGAAGAACAAGGGAAAATGGATGGAGTATAAATTAGGTGGCTCTTGTTTCTTTTATGACTATGTACTTCTTCCAAGATATATGAAGAAAAAGGCTTTGTCCTTATTTTTGCTGAAATACAAGAATGTTTATTTTTATTTTTTGTGTATGAAAATGTGATTGCATTTGGATCCAAACATTTGAATTTTTGACAAATTTTGATGATTTGAAGTTATGTGAATGTTAATTTCTTGTTAAATTTGTGTAGTGTTTTAAAAAAGAAAAGAATTCTAGTAACTTTGAGTCTACACAAAGAACCCTCAATAAATTTAAGCTGCATCATCCATGAGAGTTTCAATATAAGTTTATATGGTTGCATTTTTCAGTATTTTAACATATGGTTTGAACATATTGTAAATGACAACATTCCCATGCCCTTCACCTCGTGAATGTATGGATTCTTCTTGAGATTTATAATTTGGGAAAAAACATCCTAAAAAGGTACTCAAAAGAATACTTTTGGATTTGATAGAAAAATGGAAGTTATACATTTTGAGTTGTGGATTCCATGTATATGGTTTGATCAACCAATGTTGTCCCCCATTTTTCTTTTTAATTTGAAAGAGAAAGTTCTTAATTTTTTCCACATTTGAGTACAAGCTAATTCTATTTATTTTTTATTAAGTTTGTTGGAATGGATTTGAAATGAGTTTCCCTTCATGTGGTTGTTTAAAAAAAAAATTGCATTCTTTAAGTCTATGACCATACTCCCGAAAATCTTTTTTTGAAGTATCTATAAATACCACGTGAAACCCTTGGATAGTGTTTAGGGTTTAATAAAATCTCTATCTAAACTAGGATGACTTTCATCTAGAAACTCAGCGATGGAACGCTAACGGGATAACAAAAATGGCCTTGGGTCCTAAAGCGTAAGCGTGGTCGCCCTTCAAGTACCCGAAGTCGCCTCTTGAGACTTGCGGTCACCCCCTTCTACCCGCAGTCGCCCCCCCTGGACCCGTAGTCGCCCCCCCCAGACCCGCGGTCGCCTCTTTCTACCCGCAGTCGCCCCCCCTTCCACCCTCACTCGCCCCCCTTACCCGCAGTCGCCTCTTTTTCGACCCACAGTCGCCCCCCTTGGACCCGCAGTCGCCCTTTGATCTGCATGCGCGCTCCTAGTGCAAACCGTTGACCCGCAGTCACCCACGGGGCGAGTGCGCCTGTTACGATGTCGCCCGTTTCCTGCACCCATTCTGGCTCTCAGGGGGCGACTTGCGGTGCTAGCAGGACGGTAGTATAAAGCTGAAGGCCCGAACTGTGGTTTTCACCTTGCTTCAGGGATGAACTCTTGCCTTGAATCTTCGAAAGAGGCTTCTTGCGGATGTTTGGTTCTTTGGAGGGCAACAACTTGGTTTGTGTGGTTTAAAAGACCGTTCAAAGCAAGTGGCTTTGCCATTCTTTTTTCTAAATCAAGGCTTTGATTCATATGATAATATTGTTTGAAGAACTCATAGGCGAGGAACAATATGGCTAGTCGGGGTGAGGGGAGGAGGACTACCATTAATGATACAAGGAGAGCCACGAAGGAGTGGGACCCTTGGTTGGTTGTAGACATTGACCGTCAATTTGCAGAAAACACACGAACAGGTGTTTTCTGTGGGTGGACCTCCGTATTTGTACGAAAGCGGGCATTTTGTCACTTTGGATTTGGCAGCAGGACTACATCGGAGCGATGTAAGAAAATCCCATGGGCAGTATTGCAAAAGTTCAGGACTTGTGGTGGGGTTGTTCCAAAGGAAATGAGCTTTGAACAAATGCATGAGGAGGTTCCAGAATTTGATGTTGTAGACAAGACTGTGGTTGAGCCTATGTTGGAGGGGGATAGGGAGAGGTCAGAGGAGCCTAGTGCTACGAATGAACCAATGCTCCCTATTACAGATTCAGTAGATTCCACTCCTCAAATAATTTTGAGAAGGAGGAATAACCCTTCTATTTCTAGGCAAACTAGCATGGATGAGGCATTACAAAGTAGCACGAGAGCAAAGTTAGATACCATGTGGGCTTCCTTTTTTTATGAGGCTAGCATCGCGTTCAATGTTGCTCGCCATCCTGCCTTTGTGAAAGCAGTGAAAGAGACAGCGGCATCAGGACTATGATACCAACCGCCCTCATACAATGCTTTGCGTACAAGAATGATAGAGCCAAAGAAAGAAAGTGTTTCTAAAATGGTCACTGAGCGGACAAAGCACTCTATCGAAGTTTATGGAGCGACTATTTGTTCGGATGGTTGGTCTGATACTAATAGCCGTCCATTACTAAATTTACTGCTCGTGTGTCCTGCGGGGGATGTGTTTCTTGGATCGGTGGACACCACGGGGGAGAAGAAGGACATTGCGTACACAACCAATATGAGGGCGCAATACATAGAAGAGGTTGGCCCCCGAAACATTGTCCAACTATGTACGAACAATGCTGCTGTCATGACGGGGACTTTGAAGGCATTACAAGAGAAATATCCTCACATATATACCCAAGGATGCGCAGCACACATTTTGGACTTGCTTTTGGAAGACTGGGCAAAGGATGTCAAGGTGACGAGAATAGTACGACGTTGTACGCAGATAGTAAAATACATCAAGAGGTACCATTCCACATTGGCTCTCTTCCGAAAGTACTCCCCGGACAAGGCATTGCGAATGCCTTCTCAAACACGCTTTGCAGTGAACTTCCTCATGATATCACGTGTGGTGGAGTGCAAGTCAGCATTGATGCGAGTGATAATGGATGAGACATATGTGCAATTTGAGGCTAGTTTGGAACGTCGCCAAAATGGAGATGTATTGAGTGCACGAGCCCGTATAGCGCGGAATGACATTCATGCGGAATCTTTTTGGGTGGAGTGTGAGAATTTTTTGCACATGGTGGAGCCCGTCATTATTGCTCTCCGAGTGTTTGATGGGAAAGCCCCGGCAATGCCTAAGGCTTGGTTGGTTATGAAGACTCTTCAAGAGCACGTGTGGAGCTTGAGAAACGAACCTTTTTTTCTGAATGATGAAACTGCAACGAAGTTTGAGACGCAATTCGAGGCTCGTTGGAAATTGATGCTCACAGACCTACACTATGCAGGGGCACTCTTAAATCCTTTCTTGATTGAAGTAGGAACCCTTCGTAACGACGGTGTGGCCAAAAGAGCCTTAAATCGGGTGCTTCGAAAAATGAGCGAGTCATTGGGATTATCATACATGGAGGCATTGCAGGAGCTCACGCAATTCGAAGAGAAGACAGGTCCTTTTGACCCCTTAGAAGAGGCTCCTGATATTACACAATGTAAACTAATGCCTCATCAATGGTGGAATCTTATGGGTGCTAATGTTCTCCCAAAAATTGCAATGAGAGTTCTATCTTTGACGTGCTCAGCATCATCATGTGAAAGGAATTGGAGCATGTATTCGTTTATGCACAATAAAGTGCGAAATCGCCTAACCACATCCAAGGCGGAAGCATTGGTGTATATCTACACCAACAGTAAACTTGAACGTGAGAAACGTGGACGCAATCCTACAGTGTTCTACGAAAAGTACCTTATGGATGGAAATACCTCGGAAGAGAATGAGGAGCCATTAGGTACAGGATCATCAGGGGATGGCGACCCAATTAGAAGGGCTCAAGCTAATGAGAACATTAGGCTGGTAGAAGAGCGTCTACGTGGAAATATTTGGACAGGACTGATTCGTAGTGAAAAGAGTCCTCCACGGAGACACAACTATGGAAATACATTTACAGTTGAGAATAATACGTACTACTCTGAGGAGGAGGAGATTCAACGTGCACCGCGAAGGCCCCCGCAACCCTACGTCTCTGCTAGGGATAGGAATGTACCTCCTCCAATAAATTCATCACCAACTCGGGCAAGTAGTCCCGACAACCCCAATGAAGGCATACATAGTCCAATGCCCATAAGAGCTGAGGAAGCAAGATCTCCAAATGTCGTAGATCAAGGTTCTACAAGGGTAATGAACCTACGAAGTGCTGCTCGAGTTGCTGAGGTAAATGAAAGGCAAGAGGAGGCAACACCGCCAACACACGTCGAAGATGTTGTGCTTACAAGCGTTCCACTTTCTCCATTACGAAGCCCCTTAAGAACAGAAAATGTGGAATATGATTCAGACTTGCCCTTACAAGCTGTTATGAACCGGAATCGTACGGTGCCCTTAAGTGGAGGAGGAAACGCAAACAATGCTAGGGTGACTAGGTCTATACCAACCCGTGCGATTAGGTCGCCCTTGCATAATAGTCCTCTTAGAACAGTTGATAATGAAGGCCATGCTTTAGCTCCGCAACCCACTCAACCCTCCTCTATTTCTGGCCCTGGAGAATCATCCTTGCTCGTGCGTGAAGGCACAAGAGGACAGAAAAAGCGATTGAGGAAGACGCAAGAGAGGCTACAAAGAAATCCCAAACGACAGAACCATGTTGTCCAAAGATTCATCATGGGTGAAGCCAATTTGAATCGAAACATCGGGCAATCCAGTAGAGGCGGACGACATCCTGCATCCAACCTTGATGGAACAAGAGATGCATTGAGGTTGACTAAACGATTGGTGCAAACTAGTGGCGATGGCGTCGTGGATACTGAAGTGCGGAACGTGAACTCAAAGGTAGAACATGAAGTGCAAAATGAACGAGTACGAAGGGAGGACGACGAGAATAATAATCGTGATGATAATGATAGGAAGGAGGAGTCGGATGATGATTCTGACCCTGATGCTGATGAGGTGCCTAGTGATTACACATTTTCACCGTAACTTTATAAATATAGATTTAGAGGTAGTGAAGTGGTAATGTAATGCTTTTGCATAATTTTGGTGTGTTGAAGTTTTCTAGCTTAAGTTCATAGGCAAATAGCCTATAGATGAGTTTTGTGTAGTATCTACTTTAGTATGAAAGCATGATAGTGTTAGAATTACAAAGTTTTGTTCAATGTCTTTAGTGTGGACTTCTACAGGTATAGACGTGGAGATCTTAACAAAGTTCATGGAAGTACAATTGAAGTAGAAGTTCATTTATAAGATTGGGTCACTACTCTATTAGTGTGTACAACTTATAAATACAGTAATACTAATTATCCTTACTTTTTTCTTGTTTTTGTATCTATTTTTGGTGTAATTATTATATCCAATTGCGATATTGGCTTCTACACTTCAATAGGAGTACAAAATTTGAATTAGAAATTCCCAACCATATGTAATAAAAACATGTAGAACTCGGAGGCTCCTATGAATGAGTGAATGACCACAGAATGTGAAATACTTAATTTAAGGCTTAGGAGAATGCAATGGCACATGGAAACTGAAGGATCCTAAATCGTGAGCAAGATTGAAATGGTTGTTATATCCATGTTTGCAATTGCAACGGCACACGAGGTTGCTCTTAACCTTTAACAGATGGACTAGTGAGTATGAAAATCATCTCCAATGGAACTCTGTGATGTGATGTACTTGCCTTTCCCCTCACAAAAATACTCATTTCCGATATGAGGACTCAGTAAGATCTCTCTTTTGGGAATTGGGACCCAATTTTCAAAGATGGACAATTGCATTTATGTCGTATATTAGAAGTTCTTATCATCCATGGAACAAAAGAAATTCCTTGCGTATGGGATAAAGCCAAGATCGCCCTTTTCCTTACACCCGCGGTCGCCTTTACACCCTCAGTCGCCCTGAGTTGGACCCGCAGTCGCTCTGAGTTGGACCCGCAGTCGCCCTGGATTTAGGACCCACAGTCGCCCTCATTCTGGTACCCGCGGTCGCCCCACCTTACCCGCACGCGCCCCACCCGCAGTCGCCTATGGTGACGTGGTCAAAGCTTTCCACGTCACTGTTGACAACCCACCACGTAAGATAAAAAATTTGGCTGCCCTACCCGAAAATCCTAAACCCTAATTTCGCACTCGTCAAATTTGTCTCGTATATGCGACACTCGTCTTATACGACATGCGACATCAGACGAACAACTCGACACCCAAACCCGAAAACACGTTCGACAGAACAACCCTGCATATTTAGACCATGATCTATCAAATTTTCCTTCTTTTAACCTTTATTGCTTACAATAGTCTTATTTTGAACTACATCCAAATTTTGCAACAATGTGACAAAACAATATATAACTATAATACATAACTATATAGTAATAGCTAGGATTGAATCACATCCAATTTTGTAGTTGGTAGCACTCACCATCTATGTCTCTCTGACATAACATAGAAAATCATCATGTCTAGATTACATCCTGTCTTCTAGTTGGTAGCAATCACAACCTGTCTCTATGACATAGCTAGCTAAACTATCTTCTAAAGACTTTTTCATTCACATTAGATTGGATAGAATGTAGTTTTCCTTCTTGGTCTTGTAGGAGATGTACAATACAAGCAATATAAGTTCCATTTGACTATCTAGGTCCCCATTAAATGGCTACAAAGAAGCTCAAAGGCTAGATCATTAGGCCTTGTATTTGGTAGCAATTACTATCTATATTTCCATGACATAGCTATTTGAACTATTCTTGACAAACTTTTCATTAGCATTGGTCTAAATAGACCAAAGTTATTCACCTTGGTTTTATAGGCATGAGATGCACAAACTCCAAATTTTTCATCATTCTAAATGAATGTAATCCCTCCTTTCTATAGTTAATTAGTTTTAGACTTTAATGCCTCTTCTACCTAATTTGATGTCTTTGATTCCAAGTGTGAATTTGAATATTCCAAATTTGATCACCTAGTGGTAAATAATAATCTCCTATATTTTCTTTCGAGATGAAAAATCCACAAGACTAGATGTGATCAAGTGTTGTACAAGCAATATAAAGGAATTTTAAGCCTTCAAGGACAAATTCATACCCTTGAGTTGTGTGTCTAGAGAATCTTTAAGCACGCACTTTTATTGACCATCAAACTTTGCTCACCAAGATAGGCTTGTTTGGTTGAGAAATCTTTTAGCTTCTAGTGTGTGAGTAAATTATATGAAAATGAACGAGTGAAAATTTGATCCAAATATCCAATGAACAAAAACATTATTCTTGAAGGGTGAATTCTACCATTGTTACTTTTTGTTGTGAAAACAATTGGTAGACACTATCAAACCAACGAATTCAATACTAATCTAATAACAAAGCTTTAATTTAGGGTTCTTGTAGAAAAAAATGCACGCATTCATCTTAATAGAAGATGTTTTGTGGGTAAAAATCCCCATGATAGATTCATTGTTTTTGGGTTAAGATGGTCAAAGACTTGATGTTGTAATATCACTAGAAAAAATCCAGTGTCATAGTCAACAAAAACTAGTTGATGCTTTTTGAAAAATTGTGTTTCAATGAAAGCAAATTTTCTTAAACTTTGTTGCAGTCAACATGAATTGATAGTTTCCTATCACTGAAAATAGAAAAATTGCAACTAGTTTTTATCCTATTGATCAAATGCAAATAAAACTTTTTATTAGAGGCTTTGTACCACATTGGTTGAAACCACATTAGTTGAAAACATATGATAAGAAAACTATTCCAACTACCTTAAACAATCTTTATCAAAGGGGCAAATCATGGGAGGAGGTAAATTTTGAAGATAGTTATGGAGTAGCCATCTATTCTCAACCTTAATTAAGACATATTGAAGATGATAGATTGGCACTAGCAGTTCCCCACCAAAATCTATACCCACCACTTTCTTATTCACCTCTAAAGTCAATAGTACACTACTGTCAATACCTTCAACTTTACCAATAAATGTAGGACCTACACAGACCATATTGGTTAACCTAGAGATGATAGGTTGGCACAAGTGGTTCTCCATCAAAATCCATATCCACCACTTCCTTATTTACCTCCAAAGTCAGTAGTACACTACTATCAATACGATCAACTTTATCAGTAAATGCGGAACCTACACAACCCATATTGGTTGGCCTAGAGATGATAGGTTGGCACAAGTGGATCCCTATCAAAATCCATATCCACCACTTCCTTATTTACCTCCAAAGTCAGTAGTACACTACTGTCAATACCTTCAACTTTATCAATAAATGTGGGACCTACACAGACCATATTGGTTAACCTAGAGATGAGAGGTTGGCACAAGTGGTTCTCCATCAAAATCCATATCCACCACTTCCTTATTTACCTCCAAAGTCAGTAGTACACTACTATCAATACCATCAACTTTATCAATAAATGCAGAACCTACACAACCCATATTGGTTAACCTAGAGATGATAGGTTGGCACAAGTGGATCCCTATCAAAATCCATATACACCACTTCCTTATTTACCTCCAAAGTCAGTAGTACACTATTGTCAATACCATCAACTTTACCAGCAAATGCGAGACCTACACAACCCATATTGGTTGGCCTAGATATGATAGGTTGGCACAAGTGGATCCCTATCAAAATCCATATCCACCACTTCCTTATTTACCTCCAAAGTTAGTAGTACACTATTGTCAATACCAGCAACTTTACCAGCAAATGCGAGACCTACACAATCCATGTTGGTTGGTCTAGAGATGATAGGTTGGCACAAGCGGTTGCCCATCAAAATCCATACCCACTTCTTCCTTATTTACCTCTAAAGTCAGTAGTACAATACTTTCAATACCATCAACTTTATGAGTAAATGCGGGACCTATACAACCCATACCAATTGGTTCAATAGCAACTAACCCAATATCAATAGAGCAATTTAAGTTTGATGCACAATTGCTCAATTTAACTCATAAATTTGAAGATTTAGTTGTCCATTTAAATAATGCCACAAAAAATAAGGGACAAACTTTTAACAATAGGGCTAACATTTGGTGTACCAAATGTAAAGACCAAGGTCATATGCTACTACCTCCTAAATGTAGGTTTTGTGGAGGAAAACATGAAACTGAATTTTATCATAAATTACTGTAACTGAGTTTAATAGGGGATGTCGATAGGTGTGATAAATTTGGTCAAGTTTACCTATTGGAAAATAACAATCATAATTATGATAATTATAATAATCCCAATAGGTTTATATGGTGATCTAATCATGGGGAAAATAATTGTAATCCTAATTATATACCACCTCAAAATTTAAGTTCTACTTGTAACACAAGAAATTTTAATAATGGGGGATACAATGGGAATCCCAATTGATACTTACTAAGAAATCTCACAAATCATGACAAAAGATGGAACCAAATGCCGTATGGGGATCCTAATCAAGGTAATCCTACTACTCCAGGAAATAATCCAAGTTGGCAAGAAAATCCCAATGTGACATGTTATAATTGTAAACAATTAGGTTATTATGCTAGAAATTGTCCCTATCCAAGGGCAAATGTTCTCAATGTTTTCCATTGTGTGGCAATTGTAATCAAGCGGGCCATATTTTCTATGAATGTAATTGTCCACAATGGGACAATCCTAGAAATAATGATGGGTTAGTGCAAAATATCGATACAAGGGTTAAAATAGTATTCCTCTCAAATGATGCTATACCTAATAATAATAGAGATGTGCATCATTTTTTCCTAAACCACTAGAGTATAAAAAATAATTGCGAGAATTCAATTTTAGTTGAAAAATGTAATCTTCATGAGAGAGTAAAAAATGTTGAACGAGAGATAACTAGGGCTAAAGCTGCCAAATAAATATCGATTAGAAGTCATCCCATTGTTAATGCAGATGTGAAATCACTAGTGGGAATTGACAATTCCAATCAAGATGTAAAACATCAAATTCTAGTGGTAAGAACGTTGAATCAAGAGGGGGGCTCTATCAATCACTTAGGGTCCACCACTGTTCTAATTGATAATAAGAAGGTTGTTGTTATAAAACAAAAAATTCAATGGGATTGCACCACCACATGATTCCCAATTAGTGCAACAAGTAGTTTCCACAACAAATTCAGCACCATTGATAGTTCTAGCAAAACCAAATTTAAGGTTGTTTAATCCTAAGGTTTTTGGAGAATTCCAATAGTATCAACTAGCTTGTAGAACTCATAGACATACTTTGAAAAATTTATTGCAATTAGAGTATGGTAACTTAAATATGGTTACACCAATTGGTGTAGGACTAGACCTATTACCAAAACACCCCAATTGGAGAAAACAATTATTACCCATTGAAGAACAATCATTACCGGTTGAGACCAATTCCCCTTTCAGAATTAAAAAGCCTAAACCAGTTAGTATTATGCATAGGGTGCCTACGTATGATATTTCAGAGGATTTGGGAAATTTAAAGGCTAATATAACCATTAAATAATTTCTAGTAGTAGCACCACAATGTAGGGCTACAATACAAGCCAATTTAGTGAGAAAGTGAGGAAGAAATATGGTGAATGAAGTCACGATTAGTCTCGATTTAGGCGCTCCTATATGATAGATGTGACAATTGATGGGATTTTCATTAGTAGAGTGCAAATTCATAGCTCATGTTTCAATGTAAATTTGATGAATTAGGGTACTATGATTAGTTTGCAATTGGATGGATTACAAGACGTCAAATTGATTTAACTAATGACTAATCAAAGCTGAGTAATACTAAAAGGTTTATTACCTCAAGTAAAAACAATAATATCGGGTATCATTTATTTTATAGATTATATTATATTCCAACAATTAACACCTAATACATCCCTACCCTATTTTATTGGGCCAGCCTTAGTTGTACCAAGCCAATGCTAAAACCTGAAGATGATTGGGCCATTGAGGTAGGTGATTATTAACAATTCATTGGATCAAGATCATCTTGAGTTAAATTACAAATGTATTAAAAAAATAGTATGGGGAAACACGATGGGAATCACTTAAAAACGCAAGTGATTTTGATTTTGATTCTAATAATGAATCAATGTCTATGCTAAATGGGTCATTTACATGGATCATCAAAATCAAATAAATTATTAATTGCTAGAGTCTTTAAAGAAATAGGGCCCATAGAATATGTATTCTTCTATAAAGACGTTGAAGATTCCGACAAGGTAATTGGATCCTGGTTAATGGATAAACCAATTTAAATGGCATTATAGATAACCAATCAGAATTGGAACCTTTTTAGGAATCAAAAGACCTATGGGATTATTACTCTAGTCCTACTCCAATTGAAAAACATGTCCCTAAAAATTTATGTCCAGATTTAAATATTTAGGGACATGTTTTTCAATTGGAGATCCAAAAATAATACATGAGAAGAATGATTCTTTGTAAATTGCAAAACATAAATTAGATATACATTCTTACTTCAATCCCTTCCATGTATATTTTATTTTTTCATCAAAATGGGAAATAATACATGAGTAGGATTCTTCATTGAAAATTGCAAAAAACAAATAGGGAAGTTTTACTAAAATTCCACATTTTAATCTTTGTTTTTAAAATTAACATGAAAAATTATTCAAAATTAAAATGACTCTTTAAAAATTTCAAAAATTACATGAAATTTTTTTTAATTAATTTTCCACCCTTTATTTTTATATTAAAATCCATGTGACCATTAAAAAATTAGTAGGATGATTCTTTAAAGATTTCAAAAAATAAATAGAGGAGATCTTGCACTTAAAACTTTCACCCATTGTTTACTATTTATTATTTATAGAATCAAAGTGACAAATAATTCCTGATTAGGAAGAATTTTGGATAATTGTGAAAAATAAATCAAAAGGTCTACCCTTATTTAAATCTCCACCCTTTATTTTTATCATTAAATCAATGTGACAAATAATACATGAGTAGCATGATTCTTTGAAGATTACAAAAAGTAAATGAGTACATTCTTACTTCAATCCCTATACTTCATTTTTATTTTCAAAATCAACTTGACAAGTAATTGAAAATTGCAAAAATGAAAATGAAAAATTCTTGCTTAAATCATCATCATTTACTTTGTATTTATAAAACCAAACTTACCAAAGTGACAAATTATTCATGATTAGGACTTAGGAGTCTAGAAAAATTTCAAGAAATAAATAGGAAGGTTCCTATTTAAATATTCACCCTTTAGCTTTTATTTTTAAATCAATGTGACAAATAATACATAAGAGGGATGATTTTTTGTGAATTGCAAAACATAATCGAGCATGTTCTTACTTCAATCTCCACCCTATATTTTATTTTAAAATCAAAGTGACAAATAACATGTGACTAAGACCATGGGGGGTCAGTGTGTTAAAAAAATGAGGATATAGGTGCAAACAACCACTATTTTATAGGGGGTTATGAGTTTTTTTTCACATGCTATCATTATGTAATTTTCTAATGGGACCTATTATTCCATATCCTATATTACATTAAAGACGTTCAATGCCATTTTCGATACCCTATATTACTCTAAATCCATTTATAATTTTTTGCCCCCATGTTTTTAAAATACCCTATCATTAGTTCACACGTATGTTGCTACTCCAACCACTCACCACCCACCACCCCAAGACTAAGACTTAGAATTGTTCTTTGAAAATTGTGAATAATGAATAGGAAACTTCTTTACTTAACTCTCAACCGTTTATTTTTTATTTTTAAATCAACATGACGAATTATTCAAAATTGAGAGGACTCTTTGAGAATTGTAAGAACAAAAATAACAAGAATGACTTCTTCTTAATTCACCACCCTTTATTTTTATTTTTAGATCAACATGACAATTAATACATGAATACGATGATTTTTTGAAGATTCCCAAAAAGAAATGGAAGAGATTTTACTTAAAATTTATACGTATTTTTTTTATTATAAAATCAAATTCACAAATCATTTATGATTAGTAGTCTTTAAGAAAAATTGCAAAAAATAAATAGGAATGTTCTTACTTAAAAGTGCACCCTTTGTTTTCCATTTTTGTTATCAACATAATAAATGATTTATGATTGTAAGGGCTCTTAACCCCTAAAAGGACTAAGAAACATATGCAAGAAATCTTGGGTAGGTTCCTACAAAGTCATTTTTGGTCGGATGTACATGAAATTTAGACATGATGTGAAATTGTGTACTCTCTTCTTGAAATTCTAATTTTTTTCCCAATCGGGTGCCCGGATTAAAAGTTATGATACCCTAAACTTTGTAGGCAGCTTGGGCAACATGTGCAAAACTCTTCCTATGATTTTGAAATTTGGTGTGTGTGTGGCTTACATGGTACAAGATGCAAATGTCAAAATAAAATACCATTTTTAGTGTAAGAATATCATTTTAGAAGGAGTAAAAGTTTGTTGGCCCTATCGAGCAAGGTTGGAAAAAAACTTTTTCACCTAACTTCAAACGTTATAATCTTACAATCTGTGCAGTCAAAGTTTCTACAAAAATTTCCACATATTCCCGAAGAAGTCTAGTAAAAATTTGTAGGGTTGAATTTTGGAAAAAAAAAAAAATTCATTTTTTTCTCGCTGCCCTAAATAGTGGCAGTTTTTGACAATCTCTGCCCAAAATGTGCCTCGATCTTTTAGGGGTTAAAGAATAGTTCAAAATGAGAAAGAATTTATCTCAAATCAACACTATTTATTTTTTACTTTTAAATCAATAGTGAAGAAATTTACTTATAATTAGGAAGAGTCTTTGAAAAGTGCAAATACTAAAAGGTCTTATTTAATTCTCCACCATTTTATTTTAATTTTTAGATCAACTGGACAACTCATTCATGAATAGGATAGTTCTTTGAGAATTGCAAAACATAAATGGGTAAGTTCTTACTTAAATCTGCACCCTAAATTTTAAATCTTAAAAATCAATATAACAAATGATTTGTAATTAGGGTGACACTTTGAGAATTGCCAAAAATAAGTAGGAAGGTTTGTAATTAAATCTCCACCTTTTACTTCTTATTTATATAATCAAAATGAAACATTTTATGATTATAAGGACTCTAGAAGAATTGAAAAACAAATGGGGGGGGGGGGTCTTATTCAAATCTCCACCCTTTACTTTTAACTTTTAAATTCAATGTAACAAATAATTAATGATGAGGACTCTATGAAAATTGCAAAAACTTTAAAAGAAAGTTCTTATTTATATTTCCACCCTTTAATTTTTATTTTTAAAAGTAGATTGACAAATATATCATGATAAGAAGGAGTCTTGGAGAATTGTGAAAAATAAAAAGGGGAGTTTGTACTTCAATCTCCACCCTTTATTTTTTGTTTACAAAATGAAAGAGAAATATTTTATGATTAAAAGGTCTGTTTGTAAAATGCAAAAACTAAATAGTGAAGTTTTCACTTCAATCTCCACCCTTTATTTTATTTTTTAGATCAATGTGAAAAATAACTTCAAAAGTATTAAAATTCTTTAAGGATTGCAAATATCAAATAGTCAGAATATTTGTTTATTAAATCTCCACCTTTTCTTTTAATATTTATTAAAATTAAAATTAAATTAAAATTATAAGTAGTATGATTCTTTGAGAATAACAAAAAATGGATTGGTGCGGTCATACTTCAATCTTCACCTTTTAGTTTTGATTTTTCTATGATCATGACAATTAAAATATGAATAGGATGATTATTTGAGAATTGAAAAATAAATAAAATGAAAATTTTTATATTTAACCCTTGAACACCGGGATGGTGACCGTGGTAATTAGGCATTTTGGAACCATGTGACATCATCTACTTTCAAAAAATCAAAAATACTCATTGGGAGTCAAACTATTGTAGAAGATCTTCCCTTTCCACCCCTAATTCCGCAAATGAATAGTTGCAATTCTGTCCTACATAGGAGAATTCCTTGTCATTCATCGAATGAAAAATGTCCGCCTCAGCGTTTAGGGGTTAAATCTCCACCCTTTATTTTTTACCTTTAAAATCAGCATGACAAAAAAATTGATTAATAAGACAAGGAAAAATTTAAAAATTTAAAATGGGAGGTTTTTACCTACAACACCACCTTTTGTTTTTATGGGCCCTGTTAGGAGACGCTTACGCTCCCATAACAGGGGAACTTTGGAGCCGCGCCTGGGAACAATTAACGAGTGAGGTTGAAAGCGCTAATGAAGACGGATGAGATTGACAGCAAGCTCATGGAAAGGCAGCAGAACGATTTTCTCGTGGATATGGCGGATCTCTGGAGGCTCCAGAAGCATGGGCGATTGGAGCAGAGGAAAGAGAAGAACAAAGAGAAGGAGGGCATTGTTGATGGCGACAAGGATAGTGGTGGTGGTGGGGAGGAGAATATTACTTGCGATGGAGGGTTCTCTTCTAGGATTGAAAATGACAAGGATGTGAAGGTATGTATCAATTGTACTGCAAAGAAGGACTTTAGGGTTTGATTTTCTGCTAGCGAATCTGATTTTGAAGTATGGGGTTCTGTGAGCTAGAAAAACTCGAATTCTCGAATTAGTAAAGAAATCATGCCGTCGACTGCTCACCCAGTTAATTTCAATTGGATGTAGATTGGAGAATTGCAGGTGATTGTTAGTGGATTTCATTTTTGACCAACATGGATATCAGCTTGTTTGCTTTCTCCTACATCGTTCATTTCTCTCATTGTAAGAAATTATTCAATGTGAGTGAAGAGTTCAGATCAGTGGATAACTGTACAAGGTTGATGAAGTCAGTAGAAAAGGACAAAAATTGTGCATTAATTATCCATAGAAAATTTCTGCATTTTGATCCCCTAGTCCGCCGATAATTGATAGACCACCAACATCGTATGCTGCATTCTGAAAACTCTACTGCAACGTATCAAATATATTTCGGTAAATCTTGTGTAATTAATTGTGTCTTTTCCCTTAGTCCCTAATGGTCAAAAGAGGTTCTTTTTATGTGTAAGAGTTCAATTTTCTTAGGAAGCTTCAAGGAAGGTGTCACATTCTCAAACAAGAAAATCATGTTTTGAAAGTTACTAAAGTTCTGTTTTATCCCCAAGGCCTAGCATTTTTCCAATTAATTGCAATCTTGTTGGTGTGTGTGAAAACTACGAATTGATGTGATGGCCAAATTGTAGAGAATGGAATAGGGTGTAATGATTAGATTGCTTACAATGTGAATGTCTAGTATACCAAGGTATTGAAGGCCGATGCAGTTCCATTATCGTCCTCAAGTTGTCAATGCATTTGGTTGTATAATTGGTTCTCCAGGAATTGATAAGGTTAAGATTTAAGAGTTAAGTCTTGAATTCTTACATGAGGATTATAGGTAGTCTAATTTGTTTTTAGGATGACATTCTATGTTAACTAAAAGGTTGTGATGTGGTTTAGGACAATAAACCCTTTGTAAAATCTTCAGAATTAACAATTTTCATTTGCTATTGATAGTGCGAGTGTAGAAAAAGTTCAAGATATTTAGATTGTTTTTTAGTACCCCTTGCAATTGCAAGCTGAGTTGGATTCTAGCATGGTTACAAGTTGACTTCCCTCTATTAGAGTATTTACTATAATAAAATAATTCGTTGTCATGATTGACCACTTGACATTTTGAATGATAATATGCATGTGTGGTAAAATGTTCAAATTTCTTAGTATACAATAACAAACAAAATTGAGAAAGGATTTGAAACTTTGTCATTCAAACAACCATACCATAAGCATCAATGGGCAAAGTCAAAAAGTAGATAAACTAAGGTTGTCGTATACAATATATAATACATTACTATAGAAGTTTGAAGAAAAAATTTGTTTGGGATTTGAAAGAAAATTAATTTCAAAGTTAACAATGTTTAAATCTTAGTTTTGTGCACTATAATTCATAATTATTTTATATTTTGTCAATTTTTTCTAATAAATCCAAGAAACTTCTTCTGTCTTGGCATGTTGGTGTATATCATTTCAAGATTTTTGTACACAAAATTATAGGAAATTAATATTTATAGAATTTCAAATATTCACAATTTGATAAACATGCAAATGATGTTGGTTCCCACAATATTTGAATATTTCTTAATGGAATTGAGAACATGGAATTGCAATAGCCATTGCAGAGTACGGGTTGCAACATGAACCATTCTTTAGTTACATCTTAATGCCCTTGCATTTGAAACACTTGTTGAATAAGACAATGCATTCAACTTATATTTTAGAGCCCTATCATGCATTTTTAGGTTTAGATATTTTGTACAAAGACTAGAATTCATGATGCATACAATTGATTCTACCAAATTAAAAAACATGTTTTTGTCAATTTCAATAATGTCAAAAAATTGTCAATATAATGAAAGTTATTTTGTTTTTGGATAGGGCCAATTTCGAAATTAATTTTCTTTCAAATCATTACTAATTTTTTCTTCAAACTTCCATAGTGATGTGTAGGTGTTATTTTGCGTACAACTTTCATAAATCTACCTTTTGGACTTTATCCATTCATGCTCATGGTATAGTGCTTGTTTGAATGAAAAATTTCCAAATCCATATGCAATTTTTTTGGTCACCATATGTAATAATGGCAATAAAGTTTTTATCCTAGATAAAACTTTGAAAAGGCATAACAATTATAGTTTCTTGAAGTCTTTTTTAAATTTATATTTTCAAGTGCACCTATGATTTCTTCTAATAGTAATATTAATTATTTTCTTTAATTAAGCATGCATTCAAGTTTGAGTATATGGTTACAGTCTAAACCTTGCACAATTTATACTCCAAGAATCAAATACATATTTAGATGAATTAAGCAATTCCAAAAATTACAATTTAGAACTCTTTCACTTAGACCCCTAGGGTTCAAATAAAATAGGTTTATAGTTATTAAGAAATAGGATTTTTACAAAAAATATAATCAATAGAAAAATTTACAACAATAGGTTGCAACATCCAAAAAGATTCCTCCCAAAGTGATGATGGTCTAAAGGACTAAAATTTGACTCAAGGTCTCCATCAATATGTATGACATTGATTATAGTGCAATAGAAAGCATTTTAACAAAGACACAAGCACAAAAGATGTTAAGGCCAATATTTTTTGGTGAACTATCATCATTTCAAGCTTACTCCATATACTTTTAGTAAATTTTTAATGAGAATCTCCTTAAAGGTCATTACTTATAATCTTATGTTGAGGACTATACTTATAAACTCACCTAAAACATCTCTTTCTCTTGTAGTGCTCCAATTCAAAATAACATTCAACTTACACGATGATGATTAGAAGGATTTGTCCTTCAAGCATGCACAAATTTTAATTCAGGAAATGAAGGATCCTACCAATGAACCTACAATAGCTCTAGCTACCTTGAGGAAGATGTTGCAGTGACCTCCAGCTACCTCATCCAAAAGGATCTAGACATTAAGGATTCATTACAAATAGTCTACATATATATATATATATATATATATATTTATTTATTTATTTATTTTCAATGTTTTAGAGATAAAGACTATCAATAAAAAAATTCAAAATAATAGATAATAGATTTAACTTTCTTCAATACATGATTTTGTAGGTGATTCTCTAAGGCCCACACATCTTGCTATGGGCCTCGTCAGGAGACGCTTACGTTCCCTTGATGGGGGAACTTTGACGAGTTTTGGGGTACAGGGAACATTGACGTCAGGGAACGAACCCTCGGAAATCGTGAAAAGCAAGAAGCTGAAGCGCCCAGCCGAAGCGGCCGTGTCGTTGTGAAGCCGCAAGCAAGGATCGCTTTCACTCAAAGAACTAGAGCAATCTCATGGCGTAGGAATCTTTCGCCTCATTCAGGTAGTAGAACTCTTCGCTCTTCAAGCCTTATTTAGTCCTCAAACGTATGGCTTGGTTCTCTGAGTACTTCTGCCACGGACTACAGGCACCACAAACATCGAAGTCCATTTTGCCAGTCTGAAGTAGGGCTTGCCAAGCAAGGGTCAAGATAATCTCTCTCATTCTTTGTAGTTTAGGACTAGTTGATTCCTAAAACCAGAGATTGGCATCAGTTGAGGATTCGCCATCTACATAGCCAAATGTAGATTTCTTGTTCTACAGAAATTGTATTTGTTAGCAAGTGAGTCTGCGTCTGTTTACTAGAAAGTTCTGTAACTATACATGCATGCTGGATTGAAGCCATATATATGAACGAATTAAGAAATCCTGAGGTTTGGACTGAGGAGAATAGCTTCATTGTTGGAATGATTTCGAGTTGGCCTGCCTTCCATATCTATGTTTCATGTCTGTTTCTGATATACTTCCAAACTTTAGGGTTTGCAATAAAATATGGAAGGTCTGTTGAAACTTTAGAGTTTGCAACGAGGCAGAAAATTGTGTAGATCATTTTCCAAGATGTTGCTACTGAAATTTTGCTACTGTGCTTTTTCCCATGCTTATTAGTACTGTTCTCGTGCGCTCTTGTAATGTGTAGTAGTGAAGGTCATTTTGTAATCGTGAATAGTTGGATATGCTTTCTTCTAAATTGCATATCGTGAGACAATTCGACTGTTTTGATTCTTGGTGTTTTACTCTTTGCACACAGGGATCATGGGTATGCACGATGTATCAGTCTTTCATGAAGTGGATTGAAACCCTGATTTTTTATTTTAATTACAAGGGAGTTGTTTTTGTACATCATTGTGCATCTTTGCACCTAAATATTTCAAACTAAAATTTCCATCCTCTAATCAAATTGAGACACACTTGTGGATATTACTAGCCTTGATCCCAATGTGACCATTGGTTGAACCAATGGTTGGATTTTGAGGGCTCAAAATGGAGTTGAAATATGTAGACTGTATATCAATGTTTGGAAGAGGATGGAAAAACTTGCATAAATCTTTTTAAATTGGATGGATTCTTCTTAACCCTTACATGCCAACATGGATGTTTTGTGTTTGATGGATGACAAATAATCTTCTTATGTAGGATAGAAATACAATTGTTCATCCTTGGTTTTTTGTACAGAAAGTAGAGATCCTGCACAATAGTTTGACCTCTAATGAATATTTTTTTAGGTTTTTTAAAGTAGATGATGTCACACAATTCCAAAAGGGCTGATTTCCACAGTCACTAGTCCATCCTTTAAGGATTAAAAAATTCAGACCCCTTTGTTAACCCCTAAGCATAGAGATTCTTTTCCAGAAATTGACAATTTAAGAAAAATCATTATAAAGTGCTATTTGAAAGTATATTTTGGAATTGGTATACAAATAAAAGTTGTAGATTGTGAGTTTTAGATTCCATCTATCTGGTTAGATCCACCAATGCTATCACCAATAATATTCTACTCACAAAATCTAAATGCAAATTCTAGAATAAGTGTCGTATGGAGTGAAAATTTCTTTGATCACATCCTTTAAGGACACCAGCTTTGTCAAGATTATATCCATTGCGAGGAAAAGAGCTAAAGGTTTCTAATCTTTGTTTCCTTGCTTGCATGCTGTATTTCTTTGTGACGAGGGGTGGGAGATGGAAACTTTGCTAAAAACAAAATTCAATTCTCAAAACATAATGATGTTCTTGTGTTCAATTTTCTAAACTAGTAACAAGGCATTAGATCTTAGATGGAGTGTAAGCCTGTGCAAAGGCCTCAATGGACAATGTTTCATTGCAAGCACGTGAAGCATTTGGAGTGTTATCACATATAAAACACGAAAAGGTTCTACCTAAGGAGAAAATGAGACAAAAGAATACAAAAAAATCCATGGTGGTCTCACTCTCCATTGAGGGTATCAAGGAAATGTTGCAAATCCTTGTGAGGTCAAGGGGGAAATTTTAACCCCTAATTTTTTTGATTCTCTAAGGACATTTATGAGCTTCTAAGAGTTCACTCTAAATTGAACAAAAATCCATAGTTTTGATACGTTTAACCAATTTTTTTTAATTTGTAGTTGCACAAATTCAAACTAGACATGTTAGAGATTACATAGGAAAAAGAAAACACAACAATATCTCATATGGACTAAAAGATTATAATGTTTGATCATGAAGGTGTTAAAACTACAAAAGCAATTTCAACTTTATCAATCCTCTTTTCACATGTCAAATCTAAAAATTTGGTCACCAAAAAAATATGAAGTTAAAGGGACTAACTTGCATAAAATCATTTCCATTGGCAATTGCAATAGAGTAAGTAGCTAGAAATTGAGTGTCAAGTTAGTCTCCTGGAAAATGTATCATATAGATACCAAGATCAACTAGCTTTAGGTTTCGTATAGTCTATATTGAGTGTGAGTAAGTAAAATCTATGTCACGACCCTCATCACAAGGCGTGCCCGTGCCACTTTGGTGAGCAAGGGGGACATTGGGGGTGACTCCCCAAGCCTTGCAAGAGATGAGGTGAGGGGACTAGGAGTCCCGAGCGATCAGAGCGATGTAGCGCTCTGATCCGGACGAATTTGGGGGCGTGTGATACATGCTTGGAAAGGTCTTGAGAAGACGCTTCCAGCCGTCCAAAGAACGCGTGATTTAGACTTGCGAGTCAAAAGTTATGGGCGTTCAAAGTTGGGGGTGTCCCGGTCGCGCCGGGAGTGCCCTGGCCGCGCCGAGAGTGTTCCGAATCTTTGGAGGGCGATATCTTTGCGAGTACTTGTCCGAATGGAGCAAGTGAGTAGTCCATCGGCATCTACGCGTCGCATAAATGTCGAAAATGGGGTCGCATGTGCGATTTGGATCCCGGACCGCAAAGTTATGCCGGGTGGAAGTTCGGGAGTCCCAAAGTAGTGCGAATCGGGAGAAATGGGTGGTCTTCCAAGGTGGGGTGCATCTTGGGGGTTCCCGGTGACCTCTAGCATGGGGGGGGGCTGCCGAATCCCGCAGAGAGTACTATGAGGAGGGGTGGTCTCCCTCCTCCCTCTCGGATGGTGCCATGGTGAGCCTAAGTGGCCCCGGGTGGTGAGGCTAGTGTTGGAGCCTCACCACCACTTGTGTGTTACCATGGAGTGCTTGAGCACTCTTTGATACCGGTTGGGTGGTGTCCTACTTCACACTAGGCCATGGTGTGAGTCCCGTTTGGTGAGTCCCGAAATGAGTTGGGTTGGGCCTAGTGGGGAGTTGGGTCGGGCCTAGTGGGGAGTTGGGTCCCATTCAAGGGCGGTTAGCATGGGTGGGAGTAGTGCCTCACCGAGTGCTTGGACATCAATGGAAGTTCCGCCCCATGTCATCAAATGACATGCCCGGTGTCTTGTGGGAGTTAAATATTGGAAGGAAAGGATTGGGAGTCACGGAGGAATGGGGAACCCTGTGACTTGAGTTGGAACCTAACATTGTGGGTGCGTGGCATGTGCAGTGTTAGGAGAGCGTGAACCTTGGTGGCACTAAGGTGTTAAGTGTTTGGAAAGTGAGCTTAAGGGGATAAGTGTTACTAAGGGGCGCGACAATCTAAGTTTTTAGAGTATTAAGGTTGCTAAACTAGGAATGTTTTTAGGAGCAACGTTTATAGAAGTGCATCTATATCACATTTCAAATTTGAAATGTAAATCAAGATTAGGACAATTGATGTTCCAATTCCATTCCTCTTATTACTTAGGTTCTATAGCAATTTCATTTTGGTTTGAGAAAAATCTTGATAACTCAAAGTTAATAAAACTTTGTGCCTCGAGCTTTGTTCTTTGATGAATTATGTTTATAAGGTGCGAATTCCATTGGAGAAAGATCAATGTTCAATAAAAACCCATTGAAAATCTACAACTTCTGATCACAAGATGACAACGACATCTACTTAAAAATTTCACATTCACAATGTTTAGACCCTCTTAAAATAACAAACTTCAAATCAAAATCAATGAGATTAATTAACACTTCAACTTAATTTTCTCAAGCTCATTTACAATCATTTCATTGTGTGCAATTAGGTTTTGTACACGACAACTTTGCCACCTCAATTACAATTGGCTTCAATTTAAATTGGTATGGATGTGTTTCATCCTTAAATTTCTTCTTAAATATCACCTTCAATTAGCAACATTATAGATGCATTTTTTCACTACATTTTTGTTGGTTGATCATGTCAATTATTCATTTTCAAGCATCCATTTTTATTGCTCCAATGTCAAAGACTTTCCACACATTCCAATAGCAAGGCTTATACATGGCCTAAATACTTCATACATAGGGTCTCCTTGACCCACCATTCAACAAATTGGTATTTTTTTTCACTTAATCAACCACTTGGTTTATAACTACTAGTACATGATAATTGAAAAACATCCTATAAATATGCTTATAAAAATACATATGAAACATTGGAATGAAACACTTCTGAAAGTATATAGCTCCTAAAAATTAACATACCTCAAAAACACAGGACCATCCAACCAATAAGCAGCATACAAATGAAATAGGGCTAAACCACTTGATAGTCTACATTGTTGCACCTATATAGTTATTTTCAGTTTTTTAGAGATAAAAGCTATTAATAAAAAAATAATAATCTTAATAATAGATCCAACTTTCTTCAACACATGATTTTGTAAGTGATTCTTTAGGGCCCACACATCTTGTTACAGGCCCCGTCAAGAGACACTTATGCTCCCCTGATGGGGGAACTTCAACGAATTATGGGAGACACATGAACAAACTAGAAAAAATGGTAAATGTGCCATCACGCCCACAGTGAGGGAGACGATGGAGGAATATGCGGGAAGCAAGAATGCATTTGAGGAATTTCGTCTTATCAAATTTGTGAAGTGGAACTTTGAGGAGCTCACAAAATCGTTCAATGAGCTTGTTGCAGTCAGCGGGGTATTGATCCATGGTAACTATAACTTTTCTGATGCAAGATTGCAAAGTGGTGGCATTGGCTTCCAATGAGTTTTCCATAATTAGTCTGTGGTGCATTCAAAAATAGTTCAAGTATTGTGTATTGTGTTCTATCTATTTCTAGTGTTCTAGCCGGCATGGGCAATTGCAAGGAAGCTCATGAAGAATTGATTGGTGTGTACTTCAGGGATGGCAACAAGTGGGGAGGTGCTAAAAATTAGGGCAAAATTTATAATGTGGTGGCGTAGAGGCTCAAAATAAGAATTTGTGATTGTTTTGTAACGAATTACTCAGGTCACAAATGATTGACTCAATGAAGACATTGAGAAAATCCTCAATAGTCACAAGTAGGTGGAATGTAGTTTTATTGCACGTTGTCTCACCAATTCTTTTTTAGTACACCTCGTATTCATTAAAACGCTAAAGTTCAATGAATTGGTACAATTTCAGTAGCCTTATTAATGCCTCCATTGATGCCAGTTCTAGTTTTCGGGCTTTTGGCTCTTGAATTCAACAATTTTGGTACTCTGGAACATACCACTTTAACAAAAGAGAACAAATCATTTAGATGCAATTGTTGATGTTGCTCATGTCACAAGGGGGGGAGCAACCTAGGATGACTTGGGAACACTAGCCATTATGTGATTAGGGTTTGATGGTGTCGGGTTGTCGTTCTCTCGTCCCATGGGGTGAGCTTCTTTGCATCATTCTCTATGATTTGATCTAGAATTTTGGTGTGTTCATGTTTGGGAGGAGAAAGGATTGGTTATTTACAATTTGCAAGGTTTTTGTGTTGATATGTTTATTTGTAGCAGGTGAGAGGATGCAACTACGGTAGTATGGAATTACTACTAGCTTGGTTAGTTTGAAAACTTACAAAGACTATGTCCAAAGAGGTGAGTTGGAACCAAGAAAGTTTACACAGGTGGGTCCTTTGATTCGTATTTTTCCCCCATTCATAGTTCTTTGCTGATTCTTGCTCAGGGATTGTTTTTTCAAAAATCTAAGGTTACTTGATTCTAGATAACCACTCATTTTTTATAAACCTTGTGATTCATGTCAATGCAAGTTCTTTGGTAGAGATTGTTGATTTGCAATTGCAATTTTAGTTCTAGGATTAGTGGCTACATGGCAATCTTGTTGGAGGAAAAAAAGAGGTAGAAGATGATGTAGATTACTGAAATGATAACTTTCGTGCATATATTTATTTTGGTGGTCCGTCTATGTGTTTCATATTTTTGATGATACCTTCGAAGGCTATATAACCTTTCAAGTTCTTGTGAATCTTCTTTGTGCTATCGTTCTCTCCTTGCATGGGGTGAGCTTGTTTGCATCCTTCTCTATAATCGATTGCTTGGTGTTGTGTTGTTTTTTTGCTACAAGTTGATTTCATGCCTTGTGCTTATAAATTAAATGCTTTGTGTGAATTCACTCCTTTACTCCGGTGATCTGAATCATGAGAGTGACACGAGTCATTGTGTTCTCCAAATAATTATGATGGTTGATTTATTTTTCTAATTACTTGTCTCTTGTTAGATTTTGGCTGATTTTGCTGCATCAGTAGAAGGATTGGAATCCAGACAAGCACTGGATGATGCGCTGGAAGAGCACTAGCTAGACCATGTAGGGAAATTGATCACTAGACAATTCGCTTGCCAATTGGCCACATATTTTTTTCACTTCAAATTTTTAGGATAAAGATTTTGGATTATTCTTCCATGAATTTTGTTTATTAAACTTAAATGGCATTTAAATTTTTATTTTATACTTGATGTGTTTAGAATGTTGGAATGCTCAACTATTTTTATGAAATTTTCATTAAAATAGAACTTGTAAATATGAACTTCCAACTTTTGAGATGATCCATATGAAGTGAAATAAAAATCTTAGATTTGAATTTTGTAAAATACTCTAGAACGAATATAAATAACACTATATTTTTATAGTAAAATTAAAATACAATTAGTTTTATTGCATGCACCAAATTGAAGATTGTGAAGTCTTTTTTATTAGTTTGTCAATTTTTGAGCGGCTATGAAAACCTTTAGATAAGACTATAAGAGATGCATAACATCCTTTGAGGCAATTATTTTGTCTTTAGCCTATCTTTATTCAAGGCATTTTATATGGCTAATCATGTGGACACTATCATATTAGGTTAGATTTTTCATGCCATCTCCCTTGTGTCACCTTTGCATCAACAAGAGAGCACTTATCATAACCTGTTATACTAATAACCAATTAAATTGATCAATTTACAAATACTAATGGTGTTCATCTTGTTGTGCAAGAGATTCTACATTTGAATTTTTTTACTCAAAAACTTTCAATAGATACAAAACAATGCCAATTCCTTAAAATTTGTAGCCTTTCGTATGCCATTTTGACATTTATGTTACCTTGTTGCTTCAAAGATATGCAAATTACATTTCATTCATTACATTGTGCACCACGAACTAAGCTAGGATTTCCAAATCCAACTCCCATCCTAACTTCCATAATCATACTATTTACTTCCTTTCCTTTTGAGAGTCATCTCAATAGAATTGTGCCAATTTAACAATATTTGCAAATTTTAAACCGCATAAATATCCAAAGTGCACATTAAAATCACACTCCTAATTTGGGAAGTCACCTTATTTTTTGTGCACTAATTTTGATCCCTAACAAACCAAAAATTTGTGATCAAACAATTTGTGTTCATAATCCACAATGATAAACACATTGATTAGCAATAATGTCCAGAACCAAAAAAGGGTTCTTTCAACCAAGCCCTTCTTGTTCCTATGACAATTAAACTTTCCTCCAACATTTCATAATTTTATTATGATTGAGATATAAGTTTGCTATTCCATAGTCCTTCAACAAAACATGAATTAATATCAAGTACATAGTGGGTGAATGCAAGAAACACCTATCCTATTTTCCATCACACTTTCAATATGGAAGTCATGTTTTATGCCTTAAGCATTGCAAAAATGATTAAGTGAAAACGAAATTCAAAAGTAAGCTTCCTACAACAATAGAAAATGTACTTGAATTATTTCAATTTTTTCAAAATTAATTCAGTAGGTGAGATCGAATTTCAAATATATGTCACACATATTAAGCCCAAGTATGCAACTCCTATATTATATGGCTATAATTATAATCACTTATAATGCATTTTAGTCCAATCTCAAGGGATTTAATATAGAAAACTCTTATAGCCCTTCCAACAAGGAAATATAACTATATAAATGAAATTAATATTCTTTGAGGACAATAATAGCATTAAAAACCGAAGTATATGAGTTTTTTTAATGCATGTATCATGAGACAAGCTACCCAACATTTTGGACTTTTTTAATAATTATTTCAGATTTTTTGATTATAAATAAAACAATATGAATGAATTGTAATTGTAATTGGAGGGAACTTCTTGTATAGATTTTTGAAAATTATGTGAAAGTATTCAAATTCTTCATATATATTGTGAATTTTTCTAATATGTATGCAACCCAACATTTTATACATTTTTTAAAATTTGGACTTCACCTAACTTTTTGGTATTTCTAATTTGATACAATTTTTACAAAAGCTATCCTCTAAGCCCTTACAATGCCAATGACCCTTGTAAATAATACAAAAGTTGCTTACCAGGGATATTAAGTACCTTTTTTTATTTGTTACATTGTCATATTTGGTAGGCTAGCTCTTTGAATAGAATTACACTTTCTCAAAAGAGAAATTTTCAAAAGCACTTTCCAAAGTGTGTTTTGCATTGGCTTAAAGTGTGGTCTATTTGGGTTAAATTTATGGTGAATTAAAAATGGGTTCATAATTTTGACTTTGATCTCCCTTCTTTGTTCTTTGTTAGCAACAATGACCACTTTTAAATATTTTTTTCCAATGCATTTTATAATTTATAAAATTTATAAAATGTGGAAGTCTCATTTTCTAGTGTAAAATACTCAAATGTAGCATGTGGCTCAAAATAGTATTCTAGGATACACAAAAACATGAAATAGTACTAGTGTGGACCTACAGTGCCTTCAATCTCCTAGTATGGATTGTTTTTTTGGTGAATTTAATATTGCCATCTATCATTTCCATGCAATGATGAACATCGATTGTTGTCAGAATAGTAGATTTGAAATCTAGTCTCTTTATTTTATGTTCAATACCCCTTATAGGTTGATAGTACTGAAGGTGACTTGTAGCACTGTAGTGCCTTCAATTTGCCTACTTCATGTTCCATGCCTGTGATAGATTGATAGTACTAAAGGTGACTAGTAGCACCATAGTGCCTTTGATAATTTGTGTATTTCATGCTCCATGCCTTTGATATGCTAATAGTATTGAAGGTAATTCATAGCACCATAGTGCCTTCAATTTGATAGGTTGATAGTATTGAAGGTAATTCATAGCACTATAGTGCCTTCAATTTGATAGGTTGATAGTATTGAAGGTAATTCATAGCACTATAGTGCCTTCAATTTGTTTATTTCATGTTCCATGCCCCCCATAGGTTGATAGTATTGTTTTTCTAGCAAATGAAGTATTGCCATCTATCATTGGATGAGAGATTGATAGACTAACTATAGTGCCTTCAATTTGCCTATTTAATGCTCCATGCCCCTAATAGGCTAATAGTATTGAAGGTGACTTGTAGGACCATAGTGCCTTCAATCTATCAATATAGACTATAATTGTTTGTTGAATGAAGTATTGCCATTCATCATTAGATGATAGGTTGATAGTACTAAAGGTGACTCGTAGAACCATAGTGCCTTCAATCTACCAATATGGATTGAAGGCGACTCATAGCACCATAGTGTCTTCAATCTACCAATATGGACTTTTTTTTGGTGAATTTAGTATTGCCATCCAATGATGAACATCATGTGTTGTTCAAATAGTAGATTTGGAATCCAATCTACCTATTTCATGTTCCATACCCCCGATAGTATAGTATTGAAGGTGACTTGTAGTGCAAAAGATATTGAAAGGTTGAAAATCAAAATGCAACAAATAGTGCAAGTGTTTCTTGCAATGGCACTAGTCCAAACTTCCATGAATCAACCGTGTTGATCAACATTGGAAACAATTGTAAACACGACTTGGTGACAACATTTTGATCCAAAAACTGTTGGAGACTAAAACTTGCCTTCAACAACTGCTTCAACAACAATTAGTGAAAACTAAACCAAAGGAGATCACCCATTTCTAATCAGCCTCTTGGCCATTCTTGTAATTTAGGGTGCTCCATTTCCGATCAAATGAATTGTAGGTGCCAATTCATGACCCTCGGGACAACAAAAATGTCCAAGAGGTGTACATTGAAAGCTAACATGATCAAAACATGTACATAGGAAGCCTTACATCAATTTTGGAATCATCCTGTGGTTGGAAATAGATTTGCCTACATATCAAGAATGGGACAAATAGAATCTTTACAAAAAAAATTTGTTATAATTTTGCTTTTAAGAGAAAAATTTTAGCAAATTAAAGAATCCTTCTGAAATCTATTTTTCTACACAGGGAAATTTTTTCCTGAACTTTTCCCATGCCATAGATAGGAATTGCTTAAGTGATCGGAAATGGGTGATTATGTAATGTTCACGATGTATTGAACATTACCCAACTTGAGGGCTTTTGTTTTTAAAGAATCTCGAGGACATTGAGTCTCTAATCCTCAACCATTAATAGTCTAATATTTTTTTGATGATTATTCTTGTCTTCAAGAGATGCATCTATCAAGCTAAGTTTTGTATTTCAAATCATAATTTGAATTTGAATTTGTTTGCATCAAAAAGATATTAATATTTGTTTTACAATAGCTTTGAGGAGGGCAAAAGCTCCTCATCAATTGGTCATTTATTCATGCCCATATAAAACATTTCTCAAATCAAAATTTTTTGTTGCCTTACCAAAACCTAAAATGTTGTTTAAGGGTTAAGGAGGTGAATTGACACCATTTCAAGTCATCTTGTTGAATTTTGAACATTCATATTTATACTTTGTATTCGAGAAAGGAACAAGTCCAACTTTGTTTTTGAACAAGCATGCATCAAAAGTCATTTGTGTAAGGACCTACTTCAAAAAACATCACTATGTAGACATTTTCTAGTGTTAGTTTACATGACCTCATATTGCAAGGTGATTTAGATTAAATTGAATCCCTTATTTGTTTTTAAATTTTTGCATGCATGTACTTAACAAGACAATGGTGTAGAGGCTCAATTGCAAGTAGAGCAAAAGTCTCACCATAGGAGAGCTCAAAGCCTATTGTCCATGTCTAACAAGGTTGAAAAAACTCCCCCCTCCCCCTCCAAACTTTGTAACCTTGTAGTTCACTTGATCAAATGAACTAAAGTTTTTAAACAAAACTTCAGTTTTCAATTTTGATCAATACAACAAGAAATGTTTATTTTTTGGACAATTTCTCTTGAAAAACACCCTCCATCCAATAAAGGGTTAATTGAGTGACACAATTATATCCGGTTATTTTACAAGTAATTAAAAAAAATTAGTCTCTTTTGGTGGATTTTCGGAGCTCTTTCATCTGTAATTACAGAGTTAGTGAGAGGTGTGCATCTGGACACAACTTAGGAAGGAAGAAAAGCAAACAAATTAAAGTACATTACAAGCACTCATATAACTTACTTACAGTAGTAGCCATGTGATATTGTTCTCTTTGCACTCTTATTTTAAAGGAGATCACCCATTTCCGATCAGCCTCCCATTCTGGTAGTTTAGGCTTCTCCATTTTTGATCAGATGAAGTGTAGGTGATAACTCTTGCACCGTCGGACCTTGGGAACAACAAAAATGTTTAGGCGGTGTACATTGAAAGCTTACAATGATCACACTGTGTACATTGAAAGCCTTACATCGATTTTGGAACTATCCTATGGTTGGAATTAAGTTTACCTACATATCAAGAATGGGACAAATAGAATCTTCACGACAAAAAATTCATGATATTTTTTCTTTTAAGAGAAAAATTTAGGAAATTATAAAATCCTTTTGAAATCTATTTTTCTACAGAGGGGAATTTTTTCCTAAACTTTTTCCATGTTGTAGATAGGATGAATTGTTTAAGTGATCGAAAATGGGTGATCATCTTGATACAACAAACAAAGGGCCAAACTAGGGTGATTTATCATTATTCCATAAGCTTACTCAATTCTCGTTCAAATGCAAAAACTCTAGAACTCTAGAAGGCAAATCTTGAGCAAGTACAACTTGGGAAAATTTTGTTTTATGAAATTTGGAAAAAAGGTACTTAATCCCTTAAAAGCCCAAGGAGTTCTAACAAAACACAAATGTGTTATAAAATATAAGTTCTATAACCTCTTTGAAGTTTGCATCAACAAAGATAATGTTAAGCATGAAAAGTAGGAAGTATCCATATGGTTGAAATTATAAAACTATTTTTAAATTCTCTTCAAATGAATTTTGAAGATATAACTTAAAAAATTCACCAAGAATATAATTTTTCTTTTTAGCATTTGAGTTTTTTTTATTGGTCAAAATTGTGGTTTCTATTGATTTGTGAAAAAATGCATAAGATCTAGTAATGAAAACAACAACACTTTCTCCAAATAGTAAAATTTTCAACATTGGACAAATCCTAAACACTTTGTGCTATTTCTCTTACACTTTTTGTCTGACTGTCACAATCTTAGATTTGAATATAAATATTGAAAGAAATTCCAATATTTTAGAATAAAAAATAAATTAAAAAATTGACAAAAAATAATTCCGCCCGAAAATGCTGCCTGAAGTCCGGCAGCAACCAAAATATGGGCGCTTGGGTGCTTAGGGGTTAAGGATCCATTCCCAAGGAGGGCAAATCTTGTTTTTTCTTGCAAGTTTAGGAGAGAGAGGCTCCAAATCAACAAATTCCAGTCTCTTTCTCTACTGTAGTAACGAACTGACGTGTCCCTCCCAGAAAATCAGGTGCCACTGTTGCTTATGCTCTCTGCTTTGAAATTTGAACACCCAATCCCAGAATCCCTGGAGACCCTGGTTTAGTTTTAGTTTTTTTCTTCTTTTTCATTTTCTTTTTCCTTTCTCCTTCGTTTTGGGCAGATTGATGGACGGAAAGCAAATTCCAGAAATTGATCTCTGCCAGAAAAAAAAATAAGCAAACTAATTTGCGCTGCCTATCTGTCACAGAAAGCTAACTTCCTGCATGTTGGGGTCAGATTCATTAGACCCCATGCAAAATCATTTCTTTTTTGGTTTATTTTTCTTTGGTTAACTAGATTTAGGATTTCTAGAACTTCGTTTTACAGGATTTGGAATATTTTATGACCTTTAGTAGTTTGACAGTTTTATTGGTACTTAGGGCTTTATCAATACCTGCAACTTTACTGATATTCATGGCTTTGGCTTTGGCTTTGGCTTCACGGTTTCTTTGAGGATTTTTTTTTATTATTATTATTATTATTATTATTATTATTATTATTATTATTATTATTATTATTATTATTATTATTATTATTATTATTTCCACTATTCAATTATGCCATGTTATAATTTTTGAAAATTTCATTAGATGCCATATTTATTTATATTTTGAATTGATTTTTAACAAATCTGATCCTAGCATAGGGATATTGGTAGTTCAAGTAAAAATGAAAAAGGAAGTAAGTTTGGGTCACAGTAACTACAACAACACTAAAATAAGAACATTTTTGTGTTGTTACATCACTAGAAGAAAGGGCATTGACAAATCCTACATTGCCTCGGGATTTCTTCCTATGCTAGGGTGTTGACTACTAAGTTCCCACCACTCATGAGCCGAGAACCCCATCCCCAAGAAGGGAACTTCCTAGCCCTAATCTTCACGAGATCTATGGTTTTCATTGAGTATTGACTTCTATGTTTCTCTACTTGTCTACTTCTAACTTTTGGAATTTAACTCCAATTGGCAAATGGATTGCGCCATTGGCTCCTAAAGGCCATTTTTCGTAGCCGAGCTCCCCCTCACCTCATAACTCCGCAAAATACCCATTGTAATCCATCGCCATCTCTTGTCAAAAAAGGATTAAAAATCTAGCTTGCGGATGTTGCCTTTTTTTAGCAAGGTGATTGGCCAAGGTAATTCAAAAGGTCCAAGAGGGTAAGAAAAGATCTTTCATTGACTTCCTTTCGAATTCGTACGCTCTTGAGATGCCAATCAACTCCTCGCTTGCACTGCCACGTTATTAAATTTCAAAGGAACCTTCCGGTTCGGGCACCTCTTGCTATCAGAATGTTGTGAAACTCATCAAAGAGACTTATTAATACAAAAGATCCTATCCTAATTTTTAGTGAGATTTTATCGCCTTCCAAGGAATTTTCACAAATTTTCCGTAGTGGGTTTCAACGGTTGACCATTTAGAAAAGATATTTCTGTAAGTTAGAAAATTTTGAGACTTTTTGTGGGACCTCTCAAGGAGTCCTAAAATATCCATGCAAGCTCATATCCTTACTTTGCACATGTAGGGATGGGGGGGATAAATCCTATCCTCCGCTAATTACATAGAAAATAGAAAATCTTTTGCATATGAAGGAATCTTGGAGAATGGACTTCACTTCCGATCCCCTAGCATATTCTAGACCCTAGATCTATACTCGGGACTTGTGGATTCCTCCACAAGTCAATCTTGGTATCATAACCCTTACAATGTTAATAATTGGGCTCTATGATTTGAACAGTGGGATGGAGAAATAGAGACCTACCTCGAAACCTCACAAAACTTCTTGCGGCACAAATCCTAGCTAGGTGGAGCTACTAGTTAACAAGTTGAGGTATGATTAGGCAACTATACTGAAACCCACTAACTTCCACCGTTTGTAGTTCAAACCTATGTACATGTGGGCATCTAAGGGATAATTAGACCTAAAACTCTAAATGAGGCCAAATGCCCAATTTGGTATGTCACAACCTATTTTGGTCTCAGGCTCTATTTGGGGCTTTTTACACCTAATTACCTATTAAACTACAAAAAGCTAAAAAAAAAGAAAACAATGAATCCTAAGTGACGAATTGGAAGCTCACACACTCACACCACCATTGTCATGAGGTTCGCCATAAATTTTGATGTACATCTTTTGCGTTGCCACCCTGAGGTCATCATCCAAGCAATCAAAGAAATAGTGTCGACCATCCTTGTTTGGCCAGTTCTTATCAAAAATGGTGTTTGGAACCACTACATCGCTCAATTGCAACATGAGATACCCATTCTTGCACAAATTCAAAACTCGGTTGAAGAAGGCAACATCATATCTCCCATTATTCCATCTCATCAGAACTGGCACTATCTCTAGACATTGTTGCATAACTACAGAGGGCAACATTGAGAGATCGAAAGTCATATTCAAAGGTGTCAATGAAATCTCAGCATCACAAGAAAACATAGAGGCTACACCCTCTTCCTTCACAACTACTACATCTTCCTTCCTCTTTGTTCTTGTGTGGCTCCTAGGAGGTCCGATAACTTCTAATCACAACTACACTCAAAGCGATGAGGAATAGTACTAAAACACGGCTACAGAAAAAAATCTACACAATTGGCCAATAAACAACAAGTCACACTATAAATGTAGCCACAAAGGCTTGTCGAGAAAGCTTGTTGTGAAAGGCTTGTTGGTTACTTGTAGACTAAAGTGCCTTAATATCAAAACTTACAAAAGGAAAATATTTATTGAGATTTTGTCTATTTTTAATCAATCCTACTATGTTTTTGTGAATATCTAGTGATCGAAATGCTTCTAGATTCATTTAAGGAGTTTGAATCACTTAGGGTTCATTGAAGGTTTTGGAATTAGGATTTTTAGGGTTTGGAGTTTAGTAGAAGAATTTAATCTAACTTTAAAAGTAAAAATAAAAAATGTGAATGAATACAATTTCGTTCCTACAAAAGTTATTATATTAATGTGGCTTTATAATGTAGAATATTGGTATAAGACTTTTGTATGAATAATTGTCTTATTTACAATTAACAAATGTTTACATACTATCCAAAAAAAAGCCTAAAAAGAATTGTAGAATCTTTATTAAAGTTGAAAGTCAAAACTTGAGATAAAAGTCAATTTGATAGTTGAAGTCAATAGAAATTAGTGGATGAGGTCTTAGTGTATCAACTAGTGGTTAAACTTTATCCATTTGTAACTTTCAATAGGAAAGTTCAATGTACCTTAAACCCCTATATGTAGCAAATTAGGCTATTGGACCTACTTTCTTGTGTCTGAAGTTACAAACATAGTATAACTCAAGAATTGAATTAGCTACACATTCCTTTATATAGCTACCAATTTGAATTATACAAATACTATGATATAGATATTATTATTTAATTATTCAAAAATTATATACTAAGTATGTAGGTCTCATTATTAATTATTTTAATTAGTAATGAGATTTAATTCTTTTAGAACTACTCTACATAATTTGACTTCATATCGTTGGAATATATGATGTTATATGCCACAATGAATAATTTTAAAATTATATGATTTCACTTGTCATTATAAGTCTAGACTCATTTATTCATAACATTTTGGGGTATATAAGTGAATAATGGGATATATTAAATACACCTTGTAAATAATACAAATTTAATTGAATATTATTTATAGTTTGTCATGTTGGCTAATGCAATGAACATTTTTAGGACCTACCATATATGACATGGTCACTAAAATCTTAGTCCACTTTCACCTATTTACATTAAGTATCTTAATTTTGAGGACTTTTGTATGAATGATTCTCTTATTTTATTTTACATCTTTAATTTTATATATTGTATTATAACTTTTATTTTGTATTTTACATTACATCTTCTATAAGAACCCTAAACCCTATATTTGTATGACTCTAATGGTCCCTTGCATACAATCAATGGATTGTGACACTAACAATGCGGTCTTATAGAAATTTAACTGCCACTGCATTGTTGGTAGACTATGATGACTCCAACTTGAGGACGACAAGACTAGCCAGGCCATTGCATGTACTCATGACTGCTTGGCTTTTGTATCCATTGAATGGGACCTCCAACACATGCATAGCCAACACATCCAAGCTGTATAGCACCAATTGGTATTCAATAGTGCAAGCCTATCACTATCAAATGAGCGATATAGCCGTATAGGCACCAATTTTGTAACTTTCAAGCGGTTTCCCCCACTAATGGGAATTTTTGGCTGAGAAAAACTTTGGATCAAGACACGGAGGAACAAGAAAGGGCTATCTCCATCTTACTAGTATAAGAAACTAATAGGGTGCCGGATGGTTTCCATTTATCTACAAATACTTGAATAACAACTTGTGAACTTGTGGTATTTTGTTGATTCCAAACATCTTCGCATTCACCCATAAGTTGGGGGCCCCAAACCTCTTTCTACTCGTATATCTAAATCCCCAAATGTCTTGAGAGAACATTCCTTTGTGAATCTATTTAGATAATGGCCTACGTCGTACTAAACAACAAAATATCCCAAATAGTAGAAAAAATTGAAGAAGATGCTCTAGTTGCTTGGAAAACAAGATTGTCCATAACTTTCTCATAATCAAGACAAAAATTGAAATTGTATATGCCTGAAATCCCATTAATTTGTCCTCCAATGGGACAATGGTCCTTTAGGGGGTAAAGTAATTATGCTCTACTAAGTAGAGTTAGATTTTCCTTTTTTCTTATGATTCCAATCTCACAATCTATAAATCTTATTTTTTAGAATTTGAAACTTGGTATGATTGGGTAGTTAAACTTAACCCCTAAAGGACCAAGGCCTTTACTCTACAAAAAAACAATCAAAACTGCCATTTTTAGAGCAAAGAGTAAAAAAAATTGAATATTTTATTTTTTGCACATCTAACTGTAGGATCTTATACCTAAATAGTATGAAAATGTGTGGAAAAAATTTCAGAATTTTAGACCACACAAATTGCAAGATATCTGCGTTTAAAGTGAAGAAAACAAGTTTTTCCACACATTTCAAGACTAGGTCATTTGACTTTGAACCTTCTTAACTTTAATTTTTTTCACTACAAAGTTTTGAGCTTTAAATCTATATGGTGGAAAATTGAGTTGAGATTCTAGGAAAAAAAAGTAAATACAAAAAAATTTAATTTTTATTCTTTAAAAAATTGTTAAGTAGAAGTATGTATAAGATAGAAGGAACATCTAAATTATTAATATCTCTAAGATGGAATTAAATTGCACTAATCCCAATGGTGAGATTGTTCTAGAAAGAAAATAAAACCATGTGGACCTATTTTTGTTTGAAAAATTTTAAAAAGTGCATTAAAAAATAAATCCTACAAGTTATTTTTTCAGGAAGATGCTCTAATTGCTTGAAAAACAAGATTGTCTATAACTTTCTCATAACAAATCCAAATGGAATGAATCAAAGCTTTTTGTGTAGACAAAAATACAGTCTATAAGGAAAAACAAATAAAAAATAAAAAAATTCAAATTTTTGAAACTTTTTTTTGCTAGCCCCTCTCCCCCACTTTGAGCTTATTTAGGCATAACTTTTGTTCCCATGCACCAAATGAGAAAAAAAATTCTATTCCCACAAAGCTAATCAATTTTTCTATCTTCATAAAAATTTCAAAAAATCAAGACAAAAATTGAGACCGTAGGTACCTTCCTGAAATCTCATTTGTCTCCCAAAGGGACAATGGTCCTTTAGGGGTTAACAATCTATTCAAAAATGTGAATTCATACAATTAAAATTAATTGGATAGTAAACTTGGTTTCATATTGAAAATTGTAGTTTGTTTACTATCTATAAATGCTTGAGTAGCAACTGCGAACTTGTAGTATTTTGTTGATTACATTGAACATCTTCGCACTCACCCGTAAGTTGGGGGCCCCAACCTTCTTTCTATTAGTATATCTAAATCCCAAAACGTCTCAAGTCATTAGAAAAAATTTCAGCCCTCAAAGGGGCTCCTTCCCTTTGAGAAGTTCCCCTCAAAGGAACGCACAACCCCTTTGAGGAATAGTGCCACAATAAAAAAATATCAAAAAAAATATTTAAAAATATTTAAAAATTTTAAGTATGTATATTTTCTCATAAAATATTATTTAAAAATATTTAAAAATAAAAATAATAATCATAATATGAAAATAATAATAGCAATCTGATGTGGTCACACTAATGCCACATCAAATCTTGTAATTTTGTAATTTTGAATTTATTTTAAGATTAATGTTTGAATTATTTTTTAAATATTTTTTAATTCTTTAATTGAACTATCCCGCATGAATGAGGCTTTGTAGTTCGTTGGTCGAGGAAAAAAAATTCAATTTATTTATTTATTTTTTCCGGCCATAGTTCCTTGTCGTTCCCTATTGTCCAAGTCTCATAGCCCCTTAGAGAGGAATGATATTTTTTCTAATGCCGGAACATTCTTTTGTGCAATTATTAAGATAATGGCCTAACTAAGAAGTCTAATCGGCTCACTTCAATGTAGGACCGGACCAGACATGGGCCATGGCCGGGTATCAGTGTTTCCACCTAGGAGTGTTGATCCCCCAACTGAGTGACTCAATGCATGGAGTTTTCACATGCAATCTTGTTTCAGTGTCAATTGACAATCTCACAACTGCTGCAAGAGCCATCCAATTAGTGATTCTTCATTGAAAATTTATAATTTGAATGTATCACCCTAGTTGGGGACATGGTTGTTCGGCCGAATAACTCGACAACATGACGTCCAACACGTCTAGTAGACCCCCTTGTCCGTCTAATAAAGTCAACTTTAAGGTTGACTTTCAAATAAAGCACTTTCTATTTCCAATCTTGACATATTTGAGTTTCATTTTATTGAAGTATCTCAATTTAATAATCACTTATTACATTCTAAATTATGGATCATAAATAAAGGCAAATTTCAAATTGTCTCTACTGCTAGGATAAGGCCTTATGCAACAAAATTGTCTAGTGTATGCGACACTCGTCTTATACGACATGCGACGTCAGACGAACAACTCGACACCCAAAACCCAAAATGCATTCGACAGAACAACCCTAGTTGGAGAGCATCATTAGTTGGAGGGTGATCCATTAGAGAGCTATAATTCACCTCATTTGAGTGTAATTTTGAGAGTATATTGACTAGTGAAGTTGGAATCAGCTAGAGCCAATGTCGATGTTGTGATTGCCATGCAATGGAATAGTTAAAGCACTAGAAGAAAAGCGTGATGGTTTCAACAAAAACCAACATGCTTTTCTTCTAGTGAAGCCATTAGAGAGCAAAGCCATTAATTGTCATTGCCATAGTGAAGTCTGAATTGGGAGAGACGCAATCTGAAGCTTCACTTGCATCAAAGGTGGAAGTGCAATCATTGGCCATGACAAGTCACATTGGATCACGTTGGATTGAAAGAGAATAACAAGAGGTGGAGGAGAATTAGGTTGAAGAGCAGTCAGAGTAAATACAATCAAACCTTGAAAAACTTCAAGTGCACATCTACCTAACCTTTACCGATTTGAAACCCACAAATTAAATTTTTGTTGTAAAATTCAATACAATGGCTTTGAACTTACAATATAGTATCACTAAATAAATTCAAATCACATAAAATTTCAAGTTTGATTGGAGCGACTAGAAAGAGGCTCATGCCATTTTTGGAAGAGACATTAGAGAGCCCGTGGGATTGTAGGATTTGTGGATTTGAAATTAGTGAGAGAACTGCATTATTGACCCACTAAAAGCTCTGCAAAATGTCAGAATGAGGTAGAGAAAGTACCTAGGCTAAACTTTTCTATGGGTTTAGGTATTATGGCAAAGAAAAGAAGTCAATTATGGAGAATTTTGATCAGGTTAAACTTGGTTTCCAATTAAAACTAGAGTGATGATAATTAGGTCTTGTTAATATTTCACTAATTAGTAAGTCCCATATAATTCAGTATTTTCTTGAAGATGGTGCTCCCAAAGAGAGGATTGATTTTGCAATACAATCAATTGTAAGCACAAGATCGTTGTTGTAAAACTATAGTGGAACTAAGCTTACTATATAACAAGGTACTACAATTTGATCAATAGGTGGAAATGAGTAGAAATAACATGTTTGAATTGTACTAACTAATAACAAAATGTTCAAAGTTTTGATCGGTAGACTACATTGATAGCATGTTTGAATTGCATTCAATGCAAGTGCCAATGTCACCCAAAACTCCATCTTGCCGCACAAGCGGCCGTAGACGACTACGCAAGTTCTCCAACCAGGGTAGCGGTGAATCTAAAAAGATAACACATGTTGAATGGTTGGAGCAAAGGAGAGAGGGCGGCCACCATGGAGTGGTGAAGAAGTTCAAAGTACCTCCTATAGATGAGATGGTGCTACCAAGATTTTATGTTGGGGCAAATCAACATTTTGATGATGTTGTGGATTCATCTACATTGCCCTTTAACCTGCAACAACGAATTACTTCAAAAGCACCATTTGTTTTGGGACTCAAAAATGCAATGTATGACAAACACTTCTACAATGAGGTGGCTAGGCTATGTACATTATGACCCCATCCAAATGAGGTCACAGAGGAAATGATGCCAAGGTCAAAATGGGCCGTCAAGTGGGGATCAAATGCCAATACTAATCTAAGCTCAAGAATTTGGCTCAAGGATGCTGAAACTGAAACCATTCATGACCAATATGAATCACTCTATGCAAGAGTTTATGGCATTAAACCCGACAATGGAGGCTTGGCTAATTTCTTCCTTAGAGCAGCGACATACTACCTTGAGGAGAATCAACTGGTGCATTGGGCTACTCAAGCTTTGGAGGTCCATCAAAAATGGTTTTCAAATCCCCTTCTCAATCCAATGAAGTTGATGCCTCCATGCCCTAACAAAACAAGTCCAAGGAATTGTGAACACCAATTTACCCACCTTTGATAAATTGCAAATACAACTAGGTTTTGGGTTTTGGCTAAGTAAATCCTACTTTTGGGTGTCTAAGCGTGGTCCATTGTGCCTTCCAAGAAATGGATCTTTTTACAAAGTGCCTAAGGTGACCCAAACATGCAAGAATCTCTTAATCTACATCTAGTGTCTTGGTTGACTGAATGGATAGCCCACTATGGGTTTTGGATGGAACTTACGTCAGGGAAGAATTAATCTAAAAAACCTCTAAGTCATGTCTTGCCATTTCAGAAAACCTAAAACTCGACCATATCCAACCTTCCTAGCCAAAGTTATGAGTAGATGAAGTTTGACCACTACTCAGTTCTTCAAACTTCATCCATTGATTAAGTTTAGTTTCCCAATTCAAAAGGATTCGAAATTTCTAGGGATGGCTCAAAAGACTTGTTCCTACTTAAATTTGGAGTTTACCTCTAATTGGAAACTTCAGTTGATTTCTCATCCCAATCTTGCCTAAGCTTCATCCTTCATTATTTTTCAGAATTTTCATGATTTTCCTTAATTAAGAGGGTCCTAGGGGTTCTACTCAGCTTCTCCTACAAGCCTAGATTTCTAAATTCCTCGCTTAACTTCTACCTCCTAGCCTTATGATCAACTTCTTTTGGCATTCAGGGTGTGGATTAGTTTTTGCCTACTTACTATCTTGTGGTGAGTTCGTATTTTTTCTTTGTAGCCCTTAATTTTAGCTCTTCAAATTGGTAAGACACTTTCTAATTGGGTACTCCCACTAAAAGTTCTTGATGGATGAAGTTCGGTTGCTAGTCGGTGCTTAAAACTTCATCCACTAATCTCTCCTAACCTATAATTCGGAATTAATTTTTTCTTTCGGCCCTGGATCCTAATTAATAGAACCTTCCTAACCTCCTCAATTTGCTATTAATTTCTATGTCTAACTATTTTTCATCCAAATTAAGCCCTAACCTTCATCCAGTGATAACTTTCTTGTTTTTGCTCCAATTTGGTTTTGCTTTAGGTTTTTGAAAAGCTATGGACCTCTTCTGTAGGTTTCTACCCTAAGAAATGACTTGACTTATAGCCTCAAGGGTTTGACTCACGGGTGGGCCTTGGCTTGGGTTTAAGAAATGCTAATTAGAGAAATTAGAAGAGTCAAGGATGGGTTTTCTCATACCTCAAAACTTGAGTCATTGACCATACCAACCTTAAGATCTCCCTCCTTTGCCATAAACTTTTGTGCCATGATACAACAAACCACCATTCTAATCATAAAATAGGTTAATACAAGAGTTTATTTGTTGGCTTTGTCCTATTTCTTTCCCTCTTTTTTTTTTTTCCCTTCTACACTATCCCTCTTGCATCATACAATCAACCAACTACCCTCATTTCTACCTACGAGGCTAACTAAGGATGCTTCATAAAATCCTACAACGTTAAATTACTTCTTCCATCCTAAGTCTTACATCTAATCTTGAGTAATCCCTAAGTTTCTATCCAAAGGTCATCACTTAATAAGGGGATTTCCCTTCTATCTTATCCACTTTCCCTCCTCTTCCTCAAATGGTCTCTTCTTTCTAGTCAATCCATCATTTGTTCCCTTATTTCTTAGTATATTTTGTGGAGATGAAGAGTTGGCTTCCCTGCTCAAAGGTTGATCAAGGCATAAGTGTAAATTTTGGTGGGTTCCCCTCTTCCACCTATGGACTTTCCTTTCTCTCCTCATCCCCTTGGGCCTTCTGTCCTTCTCCCTCTTCTTCCTTGTGCTAGACTAGCTATTGATCCCCTCCCTTCAATTGGACCCTCCCCTTGGCGACTGTAGCCCAAACCGGTAGTTGAAAGACCTCCACCCTAGCAATTGCAACCCAACACTACAATTGAGAGAACTTCCTCAATGGCTAGACTCTTCCTAGTAACTGAGATATCTTGAACTAGTGACTTGAGAGCCCTTCCCCCATGACTAGCCCTTCCATGGTAATTGAACCCCACCCAATAGCTGAGATACCATAATCTTGCGACTGAGAGCCCCTACCCTACGATTAAACTTTCCCTAGTAACTAAGAGATCCTCCCCCGTGACTAGCCTTTCCTCGATGATTGAATCCCATACACAATTGGGATACACAACTTGGCGACTAAGATACCTGACCCCCATAATTGAGAGAACCTCCCTTGTAATTGGACTCTTCCTAGAAACAGAGAGCCCCCCCCCCCCCCCTATGATTGAACCTTCCTCGACGACTATGAGACCCTTCCCTCATGACTAAACCCAACTCGGAAACTAAGATACCCCAACCCCGGTGACTAAAAGACCCTCCCCCGTAACTAGCCCTTCCCTAGTGACTGAACCCCCAACCCCTGGTGACTAGGGGGTGCTAATCCTACTTCCCATCTTTGATCTTTTCCCTTGTGTATTCTTAATTCTATGCTAAATCTTGCCAAATTTTTTTGGAGAGGAAGGGGTGGCACTTAGGGGTTACCAACATAGCTAACTACAAGGAACCAAATGCACCATTGTGTCTCCTTCAAATTATCAACCCTATCTTCTAATATCCTTTTTGGGGGCTAAACTTTGTTTTGTTCCCAAAGCATTTTGGGAACGAAACTTTGTATACAAACTACCATAGGGGTTCAAGGTCCTCCCGTGGAGTGGCTTTAACACCCAACTAAGATTTTTAACCCTAAGGGGATTCAAAGCTTCACCATGTTTTCCTCTTTTAACACACCACTAAGAATTGACCCTAGGAGGGTTCAAAGATTCACTTTGTTTCCCTCTTTTAACACACCACTAAGACTTTTGACCCTAGGGGGGTTCAAAGCTTCATTGTCATGGCATGACCCACCACTTCTCACACTCTATTGCCTCGCTCTAGGGACCACTAGGTTAGTATTGGAGGACAAAAAGGACTCTTGACACCTAACGGTTAGCTACATGGGGTTAACACACTACAAGAAAATAGGCACTTTTGTGATTGCAAACATATGACTTTGGATCCGGTTTGACTTTGAAATGACTCCGGCTTTCGTAATTGCACCAATTTGGGTTTTGCCACAATGTTCAAGTCATTTTGTAGTCGTTAGTGCCACTAGAAGATGCAGACTTGACGGAGTACTAGATGACTGTCCTCCTTTTTGTCCTAACCTTTGTTAAGTTTTTGGTGGGAGAAGTCTGAAATTGTATGTGGAGGACTCAATCACGAACAAGTACAACGTTGTCATACATTATGACTTCTATTTACTAAAGCACAACTAGTAAATGACTCTAGGTTACTAGTTTAAAGATTCCAAGAACTTTAGCACTACTAACATGGAATTGACCGTGTTGACGTGGACGGTAGTCGTTGCATGAATCTAGTGTAGATTCGTGTTGTCACGGAGGAGCAGGACAGTCAAGTACTAAACATGGCCCCCCTATAACCAAGAGTGGTTTACACTCACGGGTGACTACATGGTAATTCTATTAGCACTCATATATGGTGATTTTAGACGGATACAAGGAACTCATGGGCATGCTACTGCCAACACATTCATGGTTTAGGGGTTTTCCCTGGTGTGGTATTGCTACAGTGAGTTCCATGAAAAAACGTCGATTGATGATGTATGATTGGAACGAAGATTTTGGTTGCAAGAACATTGCCCTGTCAAGAGAATGGAAAATGACAATGGCTTCATATGATTCATGACAGGAAGGAAATTGGAGTTCAAAGTTAGAGGCCATGACTACAGCATAGAGATGATCTCCTTTTGCCTTCACTGCACAATTGCAAGGCCTCTTCACTGTCACTAAAGAATGACTGGAAGTAACTACGGTTAGTGATCTGCAAGTCATGGACCACCAAGCAACAACAAACTGGCATGTAGGGTGCACCAAATACTTCTTATGATTCACATTTGAATTATTGGGGTCCCAACAAACATGCACTAAAGTATTTAGATGGAGACAATAATAGTTGTTGAGTCCCATTTCTTCTTTACTTAGACAACAACATCGCAACTCCGGTGCTACTATAGAATGACTTTTTGCAACTACCAAATGACTACTCATAAGTCTTGGACTACTATGCACCTACTCTACTACTACTTTGCCTTGTACACTTTAATTCATTATGTAATTTGTAAACATCTTGTGTAGTCATTATCATGCTTTCCTTGTATGAAGTGAGAAGACCTAGGAGGCTAGGACAATTGCATACTTCTTTATTTTAGGGAAATTGAATAGGTGACCCTAGTACTAATAATGTTCTAAACTTCTCATCTATTTTAATCCCTTTAGCAAATTTGTCTATAACTTTTGATTTGAGGCACAAAATCTAAATGAATTTTTGGAGATGAAAGTGAAATTGATTTCCCAACTTTTATTAGTACAATTTTTTTTGAAAAAAGTTAATCTCCTATGTCTCAATGAGGTCTGAAATTTTACTTCTAACACAATTCTTACGCTTTACATATCCCACATGGTTTGTCTTGAATCCTACTATCCTACTTCTATAAAGGACTTGTCATTTTACCTCTCCTCAATCACACACTCACTAGCTTTGGAAGCCATCCAACATGTATGCAAAATATGATGTATTGTGTATGGGATATGGTGTATTATATATGATGTGTATGGTGTATCATTGTGGAAGTTTGAATGCACTCATATGTGACTACAAAATGACTACCTGTACAATTGTCATTATAGTCATTTTTGTACACATTACAATGAATTGAAAATGATAAGAAGATGACTTCTAATGTCCTTGGAGAGAAACTTGAACCCTAAACCCATGCCACTTGAAAATGACTTCACAATGATTTACACATGACTCTGACGTGGATGTCTATGTCAACAGCGCTCAAACTCTAGAATGACTACATAATGATTTTAACATGACCCTAACGTGGATGTCCATGTCAGCAACTCTCAAACTCCATCACGACTACAAAATGATTGCATAATTGGTTGACATGGACATCCATGTCAACAAAAAATCTTTTGAAAATAGACAGCTTCCTAACCTTTCCTAAAAATTTGTTTGTCCACCTCATCAGCCACGTAGACTCTCTCATTGATTCTTCATCCAAGGCTGAAATGGATGGTGATAATAGAATCGCAGTCATTTCAAGAATGACTTGTCCATTATGACTTCAAGGCCCCTAGTCATTCTGAAGTCAAATTTGTCCAGAATGACTTCTTTGCAATCATTTACACCCCCCTTTTCTTGTAGTGGCACAACGATAAACTTGAACTAAAGGCCCCCCAAAGCGGCATGGCTAATCATATGGGGGGGTATTTTAGGGTTAGTACAAGACAAGACAAGGAGGGGGACCAAGGAACCCCTCAAAGATGCATGAAACCCGACTTTTAGTAATGTAGTAGAGTAAAATCTTCAAGCCTCAAAGGCTTGGGAGAGTTAATACCACACAAAATCAAGGTGTCAGTGACCCAGAAAGACCTCACAAGCTTGAAAAAAAGCAACAACGGCCAAAAAAGTGCCCTAAAAACACCGTTGCAAGGTTTGTGGCTAAAACGCCAAAATTTCAATATAAATTCAACCCAACGGACCCAAATACACAAAAAGGGGGTGTTGAGAGAGGAGAAGGGGTGTCCTTTTATACTCTTTCCCAAGCACCCACCTCCTCTCGTTCATCTAAGTTAACCTTATCTTCTCGGATTTTCATCCTAAACTCAAGTTTTTCATTCAATGTTGGCTCGCTAAGCTAACTCTTGGAGATTAATTCTAAATCACAAATGGATTGCGCCGTTGGCTTTAGAAGGCCATTTTTAGTGAAGGGGAATTCCCAACTCCTTTTCCTATCTCCAAATTCTCAACAAAACCTAGCACCAATTTAACTCCAAAATTAGGAAAAATTTCAACTTTGGGAGTTTGATTTTTTTAGCAAAAGTAACTCGCCTAGGTTCTTAAATGGGTGGGTAGAAGTAAGAAAAGACCTATCTTGGACCCCATTCCACTTCTATATGCTCCTGCTCCACTAGTCAACTCCATCATGAACTTCAATTTCCGTTAATTATCTGGGAATCTTGTAGGTTCAGGCACTTCTGACTATTGGAATGTCTTGAAATTTGTCGGGGTATCTTATTAACATTAAATAAGATAAATCATGGTTTTTAGTGAGATTTTACCACCACTAGGGGAATTTCTAGGAATTTTCCATCCTAGGTTTGGTAGTTGACCGTCCAAAAAGGCATCTTCTGACTATCAGAAAATTCCGGAGCTTTTTGTGGAACCTTCCATGGAATCCCATAATACATGTGTAGGCTCATATTTTTACTCTACACATCGGCCTAGGGGGGATAAAATCCACCCCCTCGTTTAATTATCAATGGCCAAGGAATTTTCCACATTGGTGGAAATCTTGGCAAACCGACTTTGCCGTTAATCCCCAAGCATGGTTTTAACCCTAGGTCACCCTTCTTTTACTATAGATTCCTCCATGGCCCCATCTTGATATTTTTGACACTTGCAAGCCTACAATTGGGGTTCCACTATTTCGTTGATGAAATGGGAAAATTGGAACCTATCTCTAAGAACTAACCTATATGCCTTACCAAGGTTCCTTCAACCAATATTAACCTATAGATGTCCTTTCTATGTGGGGTTTTGAACCTTGTACGTTCACAACTCACAATCTACCAATTTACCATGATTAGTTGGGTTCTAACCTATTTACAACGCTTGGTCAGGGCTTTCTAGTTATAACATTCTAAATATAGAATAAATACTATATTGGTATGTGACACACCTATTTTAGTTCTATACTCTTTTTTGGGCTTTTTGTATATAAAACTTAACTTAAAATAACAAAATACAAAAAAAGAAGTTCATATTGGAATTCTTTTTGGTTCAGGTTTAGTGGTTTGGCATTGGCCAGTTTGGTGGCTTACTTTTGTTGTTGCCACATATGTTTTTAGAATTAGAATAATTCAATTATTAAAGTTTAAGGGTTGCTGATTTTTATGTTAGAAAGCAGAATGCTATTATTTTAGTAATTTTGTTCTTAAGAAGGAAGGACATGTAAAAGAATTTATAAGATACATATGATTACAAAGAATGAGGAACTTTCAAATTTAATAGAAGTAAAAGTGACATATGGCAAATTTATCCTGGAACTGTGGAACCTTGGAACTATGGAATTGTGGGAATGAGGGATATCAAATTGAATGTCACAGACCTTTAATTGTAGAGATTGCTTCTAACAATGTTTTTTTTATTTTGCAGACACTCATACTCAAAAACAATTTGGTTTTGGATTTGCATGCCCTTATTGCAGTTAAGAAAGCACTTCATCACCATAATGCCGACTTGGAGCTATTGTTTAAGTCTAAACACGATGGAGAAGTAAGCAGGGACATAGAGTTTGTTACATTTGCATTTGACCAAATCAATGCCATTGCAAAGACTATTGTAGATGGTGTTGAGGCCAACAAAAACTTGAAACAACAAGTGGAAGCTAGCAGAACAACGTGGAGTTAGCAAAGACCAAGATTCCCCCACATCTAAGGTCAACTTTGAGAGCCACAAAGTGCAAATTGTTGGATGCCATTTCCAAAGTTGGGGTGTTTCCACAACACACACTTTCCGAATTGCCCGAACGTGGTGCGATGGAGATTCTATGTCCATATTGCTCTAGAGTATATGTTCAAAATGCCTTTGTTCCTCTCTTGTGTGGTTGCCACTATCACCTCCCTTGCATGCATGCATTGATTATAATTGGACATGTGAACTATTTGGCATGTAGTGTAAGACCACATGGAACATGGATGGCTTCTTGGGGATTTCCTTTGAATCCAAAAATGTGTACACAATTGGAGGAACATAGTGCAAGAAGCATGAGGAATGAAGGTTGGGTGGTTGCTATCCCTGATCAAGTAGGGTCCATTGTTCCATTTGGACCAGAATCCTTGATTGCAACTAGTGCTATGGCTTTAATTCCATATTCCAGTAATATGGATCATGATAGTAAATGGTATTCCTAGACTATGTTTTATACATAGAGGTTGTTATCTTAATTTTTGAAATAGAGAGGTAGCATGGGGTGGATGTACTATGTATAAGTGACAAAAATTTTTGTTGTAGCTCAAGACATATTATAGAGCAGATTGAACTCACAAGTTGCCTTGCATACAAGAAGAATCCAAATTGTCCATGCTATACATGTGAAAATTTTCTTACTTTATCAATGTCCAATGATGACAGAATGTAATATTGTAGAATGGAATTGGGAGTCACAAGAGCTTAGAACATCAATCCAATTTCCTTATAGTGATTTTATATTTTTATTTATGGCTCACTGAATTTGCAAAATTTGACTAATGAAGGAAGCTCAATACTATACATAAAAAGGAAAGTAAGGGGTCAATTGGAATTTGTTGGAACCCATTGAGGTATGTGAATAAAGAGCTGGCATGCTCTATTTGTATAAATAATATGGATCCAGTAGGCCAGCGCACTCAATCCAACCAAACTAGTGAGTTGCAGAGTTACCCTACTTGTCAGGGTCAAGTAAAACAAGTATGTTCCAAATACGCTTGATTGTTGAATTTTCATTGGCTAATAGGGAGCCTCAGTTGGAGGGAATGCCAAGTCACAATGGCCCATGCCAGCTCAAAATGTATTCTTGAATGCTCTTAAGAGTAAGCAACATTTACAACTATTATAAGAAAAGGCTCTTTCTTCAGCCCAATTTTCCTCTAATGCTCCAATATCTTGTAACTTTACTATGAGATATAAGAATGATATTCCATAGTCCTTTAGCAAAACATAAATTTATATCAAGTATGTAACTAGTCCAAACATCCATGAATCAACCAGTGTTGATCAACAGTGAAAATAGTTGTAAAAACGACTTGATCACAACATTTTGATGGCACAAGTGATGAAGCTTATAACTTGCCCTCAACAACTGCTTCAGCAACAATCAATGAAAACTGAACTACATACTGTAAAATAGCCTCCAATATCTAGTAACTTTACAATGAATTCAGAAATGATATCCATAGTCTTTCAGGAAAACGGGAATATATATATATATTGAGGATGTAGTTTGAGCTTATAAATCAACCGACGTTGATTAACATTAGAAACCGCTATATGTGACTTGGCCACAGCCATGCTACCTTCAAACAATACAAGTGCTAGAGCTTAAAAGCCTTGCCCTACAATACTAGCTTTGGCAGCAATCAATGATATTAACTAAACTACCTTAAAATAGTGTACAATGTCTTTGTAACTTCCCTAGGAATACAAAAAAGGATATTCTAGTCTTCTAGCAAAACAAAAATGTCTAGTATGTTACTACTACAACAAAAAGCAGTGATTGCAACACACTAGCAATATATTTGCAATGGTTATACAATGGAATGATGTGTAATGAAACTTATTTTGGATCTCTGGAAAATAAATAATGCATTGCAAAAGCATTGCAAACTTGTGATTAACTGAATGAAATAGTCTTGGACAAAGAATCCATGGAATTTCAAATGCAAAATCATGTAAAAAACATAATTGTTAAGTGCAAAAGTCTTTGCAGTAATCATTGAAAAAAAATATGAAATTATGTTGCAACTCATTTAATATTTTGATGCTAAAAAACCAAACAATACAACAATACAATAAACTTGAAAAAACAATAGAAAAGTACTGAAAATTCATTGCAACCAATTATAATTGCGCTAACATTGCAAAACCATTGAAGTTCATTATCATGTCAACTACATCTAGTATTGCGTTGCAATATCAATAAAAATACATTTCCAAACTAGTGCAAAACCATTGCAAAAACATAACACATGTACATAAGTGGATTGGATGAATATCATTATGCATTTGAATGAATTTGTGGATATTGATGCAATGAATGGAAACTTATAGATTAGGTGAAAATACAAATGAAAAATTGGATGAAATGGGCAATTGCAAGGACAAAATTGTAGGTGAATATTGCACATTTAACTGCAAAAGTGATAGCTTGAGAGTACAGGGGTACACTAAAAACTAGGTCTATCTACAAGAAAATTTTAACTAGATCATTTTTAAAAAACCCCATAATTTCAAGCTACCCTGTAGCTTGAGCTACACCTATGGATTTTGCAATGTAGCATTCCTAAGTTACAATCATGAAAAGATGTTATGGTGCAAAGGAAAGCACCAAATAATCCTCCCACAACTAGGTAATTATAAAAAACAAACAAACTAGATTTGTATAAAAAAAACACCATACTTTCAAAGTTCATATCCAAAAAATGATCAAAATATGAAACTGATCAACAAAACTTACTCCCATGTCTGATGAAGAATGAAATGTCAAACCTCTAGCAATGCCAGCATCAAATGTATGGCAAAGACATCCAATCTCCCCAAAATGCTACTCCTCTCCAATGAATAGGTTAAGTCTATGCTTTTAAACGACAACAAAAGTTTAATGAGTTACAAAAATTCATATCAACACTCCACCTTGAAAACCAAGCATTGTACTGAAAAACAAAAACATCAAAGGAAAATGTAACTACATCTCTCATCAAAACCTGAATGCATCGAAGTTATGATTGCACTTAAATCAAACTTATTTTTGTTAAGCTACAGTGATATATATAAATAAGCCAGCAGTAGAAGAGATCTGAATTCTAATCCTAATGTGATAATTCAAAGCTAATTGTGAAGCTAAACATTGGACGTTTCAGAGAACATGAGGAAAAGTCTAAGATTAAGAAAAAACTTCTTGAACCCTATTTTCCTCACATCAAGCTCATTGTAGTCCCTTGACCCAAATGTAGATGATACATTGCATGCTCCAAAAAAAGTAGGAAAGATGGGATCGCAATGGTTGCCCATGATGAAAAAACTTACATTCTCAAACATATTGTGGCCAATAGGCAACAGAATGAGAGAGACTTTAGCCCAAGCAATGAAACTTGTTGTTTCCCATTTCAATTGTCCTAGTGGCTGAATTTTTTGAGATACTTTGCCTTCAAGAAATGTATTCAGCTACAAACAAAAAAACCCAATAGCAACGAAATAAGCAAAGACTAGAATTTCTTCATACACTAGATATCAAAAGTGATGACAAAGCAATAATTGAGCTCTCTACAATATTAAAGAAAACCAAATTTCTAGATGGAAAAAATCTCCTAGAAATGTCAAGGTGATGATAGGCTTTTCCATTTAGTAAGACTCTATGAGCAGAGAGTAGTGAGGTTTGAGATGAAGGTTGCTTACTTGAGATAAGGAAGAATCACGTTCTACATAAAAGTTGGGTGGTATATAACTAGCTTTTGCCACTCTTCTTGATTGATTTGATCTTCAATTTTTGTGTTAGCCTCTACAAATGTCTGAGCTTCCATACTTAGAACTAGTGCCATTGATCTTCCTATTCTAAATCACAAAAAAAATCACATGGGCAAGCTTGATTGGCAACATGAAATAATTATTCACTTTTGAAATAATTTAGCATTAAAGAAAGTAAGTAGCAATCCTCATATCATGTCCAAAATGGTTTCCATGACTTCATCTGTAAGAGCCATTGTCAATGAAGTTTCACGGTTTCACCTAGCAATGCATCTAGCATTTCTTTCACGTGGCATAATGAACCACCTTCTATGTAGTCTACACAATCCACACAATTGTAGAATGATAGAAAGCAAAAATTCACTATTCGTGGTTACAGTTACTAAATTCTCAATACTCACATTGCATTCAATACTTAGGATCATAGAAAGGTCATAATAACCACAATGTTGGACTTGAACAGTTCTCAGTAAGATAAATGGTTCAACGCTACTAGAACAAAGAGTTGGTAGTTCCAAAGTTGAAGAGCGCCTCCAAGTGAACGTGAAACCCTTGAAACCTTGCTGAAGGAGCGTAGAGGGCATAGGGTGACGAAAATTGATGACAATTGGTTTGAAAGGTTTAGGGTTTCGGAACTTGTTGTGAGGGGAAGAGAGATGGAAAGTCAGCAGGTCAATCATGCAAAATGCTAGAGATGGCGATGGAGGGGGAAGGAAGCAAGGTTAGCAAGGTGGTAGAGAGAGACGGTGACAAGAGCATCCTTGTCCTTCTCTGATTGGTTGCAGGCGGGATTAGAGGTGGACCCTATTACCGGGTGTCCGTTGTCTGGTAACAACGTTTGGCTAGCAATTCCTTGGTTGGCACTCTTGTATAAGCTTATGGTAGAATAGATTGTTGTGGTCAAAATTAGAAGTTTGCCCCATGCCATTGCTTAAAAAAAATTTGTTTGTGAAGACAAGTGTGAGAATTAGCAAGAGCAATTGAAATTATATTTATTTGACAATGTATGAAATTTCTATGAATTTTTAAAGTGTTAATCCCTATACTTCTAAAGTCTTCTTCAAAATTGACAATTGGAAAAATATCATTATAAAGTGATGGTTGGAAGAATATTTTCAAATTGACATACTAATGAAAGGTGTAAATTTTGAGTTGTAGATTCCATCCGTACAATTAGATTCACCAATGCTATCACTAATATTTTTTCATAAATTTTTTCAAGAAATTTTTTAAATTCCTTCAAAATTCAATTACTACCAAAAGATTATCATTTTTTAGTCAAATTTGTTGGAATCGATTTGAAATGAGATTCTCTTTCCATGGTGAATTTTGAAAATTTTTATGTTCTTAAAATCTATGACCTCATTTTGGAAATCAAGTTTTGAATTAGATCAATGCAATTTCAGCTTGGTCAACCACTTGACATACTTGTACATTTGTAATTTTAGAAAACTACCAAATCCAACCACTAGATAGGATAACAACTTGATAAAGTATCCTACAAATTCAGAGCAATCATGAGGATGAAACTTGAGTTTCAATTTGTTCATCGTCCCAAAAGTGGATGTCAAAGTGTTTAGGAGTTAAACCCATCATGGCCCAAAAGAGTCTATAGTCCCTAAAAACCCAAGGGGTTTGGAGTTCGGATACAATACAAATGTATTATCAAATATAAATTCTATAACTTTTTTGAAGTTTGTATCAAAGAAGATAATGTGAAGCACAAAAAGTAGAAACTATCTACATGGTCAAAATTATAATTCTATTTTTAGATTTTCTTCAATTGAATTTTTATGATATAACTTCAAAAATTCATCAAAAATACAATTGTTGTTGATAGCATTTGAATTTTTATTTGGTAAATCAAAATTATGGTTTTTGTGGATTCATGAAAAAATGCATAAGATCTAGTAATGAGAACACCAACACTTTCTCCAAATAATAAATTTTTCAACACTAGGCAAATTCTAAACAATGTGTGTAATTTCTCTAATAATTTTTGTTTCATATTAGTGATCTTAGTTTTGAATATAAATATTGAAAAACAACCCAATTAAATTTATTTTTTTTAATTTAATTTTTTTTCCATCCAAAAATGTTGCCCAAAGTTGGCAATGACCATAAATGATCACTTAAGCACTCAGAGGCTGGACTACCCTAAAACCAACAAAATTTGTATCTATATTTCTCATCTTACATACCTTTAGCAACCACAATATTTTATAATGTGGAAGGCCTAGAAAAGTCACTTCATACAATGAAATTACACTAAAAAGTTTGAAGTTCTTTTCAAGGTCACTAATCACTCCATTATTGCCATGTAAGACATTGATTGTGGCCCAAATCTCATTTATTGAAAAAACAATAATTGGGTCATTTCCTAGGTGTCTACTATGGATCTTCTAACCGCACTAGGATGTTCTACCTTGTACTGTATCTATTGCATAAATATAGAAGAAAAGCAATGCAATTAATGTTGGTAACTTTCGTGAAGTTCCATAGCAACACTGGTCTAGATGTACCATTGCAAAGTCATTGCAAATACATAACAATATTGATGGTTATAGAAACCATTGCAAAGTTATTCAAACAAAAATTTTAAGCATTGCAAAAGCATTGCAAGTACAAAGCAATGCTCTAATTAAAACCATTGCAAAGTTATTCAAAAAAAAATTTAAAGCATTGCAAAACCATTGCAAATATAGTGCAATATTCTAATTAAAACCATTGCAAAGTTATTCGATTAAAAACTGTGGATATAGCAAAACCATTGCACATACAATGCAATACTCCAATTAAAACCACTACAAAATTATTCAAACAGAAATTGCGGGCATTGCAAAACTATTGCAAAAACTGTTGTAGTGTACGTAGTCCAAATTTCCAGCAATCAACCGACGTTGATCAACATTAGAAATCGCTGTAAAAACAACTGGGGCACAGCCATTGCTCCCATCAGACAGCACAAGTGCTGCAGCTTAAGCCTTACACTACAACACCAGCTTCAGCATCAATCCGACACTCTCTTTTCGGTCGCTTAGGACCTCGTTCAGCAATCGTGGTACCCTCCACACACACCACTGCTTGCTCCTTCTCAACACTCGTTGCCTTGGGAGTGCCACTGCGGTTGCCCTTCTCCGCCAACAAAGCAGTCTCTGGAGCTGGAGCTTCATATCCTTCCACATGAATGTCATGAACCTCAGGCAACAACCCCTCAATATCACAGTCCTTCATCACAGTGTCTCGGGGACGGTCCTTGCCCGAGGTTGGAGTTGGCTGGGGTGGAGTGGCCACGGGATCCTCCTTGGAAGGGGCGATGGCCTTTCGAGGTCCCTTGCGTTGCTGATTCTCTTTGGCAGCTTTTCTGTATTTGCGAGTGGTTGGCGGTGCAAGTCCGGAGGCTCGTTTGGTGGGGTTGCCGGTGTCGAGGGTGATCATGTCATGGCGACCTGCGCTGTGGTATCTGGAGCGCCAGCCGCGGGAGTAGAGACGCTTATATAAATCTGCAGTTCTCACAGCTGGAGAATGCTGCAAAATCAAGGAAAGACCCAGTTCAAGCAGTAATCCCGTAGTCAACACAAGTAAAGAACACGAATTTCGTGAATTTCGTGAAATTCGGGGAAGGTCATGGCGTTGGAACTTTCCATACTGGCGCCCTCACACATAAATCTGTAGCAGTCCTAAATTTGGGAGCTTTTTGTAGTGTAGGTCACAATTCTGGGGCTCTAAATCTCATTATTATATTGCATATTGTAGGGAGGAAGCAAGGCTAAGTGATCATCAAGATGATCAGCAACGTACAGTAAGTGAAGTAAAGTAAGAAATGACGGTTTATTTATTACTAAGGTGGCCAACAATAAAAGAAATCAAAGTGAGCATAGTTAATTGATTAGATTGCCAAAAATGGTGATAAGAAGGGACCACAAAGCTCTAGAAACTAGGACGGGTACAGATTTATGTTTCTGGCGGCGTGTCCTGAAGTGGCTTGGAATACCGCCAAATTAACGAAATTGACGTTTATAATAAGTAAGGCGGTCATCAGTATAACTTAAGGAGTACGTAAACGCTAGCATGGTTAATTGAGCAAGAAGGTGCATGGAATTTGGTGTCGGTAATGAAATCCTTGTAACATCAAGCTTTACCAATAGAGCAAGAGGTGTGTTCGTGAGTAAATATATTACCATTTTCTGCGTTACCTGCGCAGGAGTACCGTGGACTAGCTGGTCCATCTCCTGCTGCAGCTTACGGACTTCGGACCGCATATAGGCTTCGCTCAACTCCTCCAAGCCAGCCCCCCGACCTATGGCAATGGTGTGCTCCAACCCATGGATAGTGCTCTCCAAGCTCCTGACCTAAATGCATAACGAGAACACCAAGTTACTCCCATATGCAATATAATTGTTACAAACGCTCCATGTATGAGCAATCCATCATTCGTGTTCAACATTGTTTTTCAATGGACATCAATTTTATTAAATTGTGCGAAATACATGACATTGTCACTATTTAAGGAGGGTGTCATAAATCGAAAATATATACGAATCCTAATTAATTATTTGAGATTTCTGCTGTTGATGTCACAATTTTGGAGCTCTAAATCGTGCAAATATAACACAATTGACGTTAAAAGGCTTAAGCGCAAGCATGGAATTGAAGTAAAGAAGCAACTCTGTTATAACAGAGTCTCTCAGTGTGTATGTGCAAGTAATATAGTATTTCAAAGACCCTGAGTCTGAGAAGTTCACACCACCAATTTAAGCATGAGCAAACAGATGCCACACCATAGACACGGTTCATCTCGAAACGCTGACTAATTTCAATAATAAGCCAATGCATGGAACTTGAATGAATTCTAATATCTAGAAGCTACCTTACGTCCAGGCCATCGATCCAGCCCGAATTTTCGGCAAGCTTTCTTCAGCGTTGTCTGCGAAACTCCCAGCTTCTTCGCAGCATTGACAACACTGAGATGGAAGTACGCAGACAAATCCGACATCTTCAGGTGATGCGTTCCAACTCCCTGCGGCCGCTAAATAGTAAAACAACAACAACAACAGCATAGAAATCAATACACTAACACAACTTTCACAACATTTGCAACATTCACAACATTCAGATCATTCACAGAACTCACAGTCAGCATAACTTCAGACCATAATGGCAAGTGCGTACATTGTATATTGCAATGCTAGACATACACTATACTAAACCTCACCGTCTTGCTGCGTCGGTTGACCAAAAACACGAGTTCGGAACCACCATTGGGGCTATCCACTCCTTCGCCATCTCCGCTTTGCGGCGCCAAAGAGTTGTGCACATTCGCCGACGAGTACGACGACGACGAAGACTTATCCATAGAGTTGCCATGACTGGTCGGGCCGCTCACCGAACGCTTCGCATTATTCGCATCAGGATGGTTGGGGGAACCAAGATTATTCGCTAGCACGCCGGGGTCAGGACGATTCCCCTTCTCAGCTTGGATGTTGCTAGCCGGGGAAGCATTCGCAAAGGGATTCACGACAGGATTCAAGACGGCAGTGGGCGCCTTGTGATCGCCACATGACGCCGGAGTGGGGAGCGCGACGCCAGGAGTTGAAAACGCTCGCAATTGCGACGCCAGAAACTGCGCCAGGAGCGCGATGTTGGTGGTTGCGCCGTGCGGACACTGGATGTTCTGGTTGGGAAGCATTGGCAACCGGCTCAGCAACGCCGATGCGAATGACTGGAAACCTGCAGTGGGTGCAGGCGTCGCAGGGGAACGAGTATTGCTGGATGCACTCACTCCTGTGCCGCCGGCCACGCCGGGTACGCCGGGTCCGTGCATGCGGTGAGAGGAGCTTCGCACTAGCATGTTGGCGAGCTCGCCTGGCGATGGCATTGGATTGCAGAACTGCTGCTGCGCCGAGCTGGGGCCGCTGTCTGGTTTGCCTGCCCCACCCATGTTCAGTTTGCCATTGGGTCTTGGTAACGGCGGCAGACTGGTGCCCGCGACTGCTACGTAATCCGGATGGAAAGAGCATGCTCTTTCCACGGGTTGGAATTGCAGGGACGGAGACTCAGGCGGTTTGTTGAGTTTCGACGCTCTTGGGTCGGTAGTTAGGGCGGACCTGCAAGGAGGTTTGTAATTGGGAAACGGGAACTTCTGTGCCGCGCTTGGGGCGAGGAGGTCCGCGGAACTGCTGGGAGCTGCGACGCTGACGTTGCAGTTGCTGGCTATGGCGTTGGTGATTTGCGGGGTGGACTCGGAGTCTGGGCGTTGCATGGGGGTGCCGTTGCTGGGCACCGGAGGTGGGGGCGTTCGTTGGTTGGAGTTCACGATGGCGAGAAGTTGCTTGTCGCCCATGCAGATGATCACGTCGCCGAGCGTGGCGTCCACATCCAGATCCTCGGGCTCAGAGCCATCGCTGTATGCCAGCTGCAAGCGCTGGATGCTGTCGTCATTGTCGATGAAGGCCAGACGTCGCGCGTTGCGCTGCCACACAGGAAACTGAACGTCAGCAAGCACCAATCACAACGACACTAGGCTCTTAGTCATGGACCACAATTCCATGTTAACTCGCTCTACTCTGCAACCGCAACGCAATCGACTCGTTACCAGTCAATCCTCAGCCCAAGTAATTTCTACTGCCCTTTCGGAAGTTCCGCATCAAAGACCACCAAAAGTCAGCAAGTACCCCCCAGTGTACCGATCTCCAACAATATTTCTCAAGTGCGTCCAAAACAACCGAAATCACAAACACATACATCAACCACTCTTAACCAGTTTAATTCATCGCCTACTTGGGCTGTCACCGTAGTTACCCACTGCATTGATCAAGCTTCACTATTGATCAGCATTCTCTCACAGACGGGTACGCACACTGACGGGTACGTGCACAACTGCACATGGAAGCGCACGCAGCGCACCACACAATTGGTAACAACACCCTGGCAATACAAACCTCAATGGCAGCAGCAAACTCCTCCAGCGTCTCGTTGACATGACGCGCCGAGCTCCACTGGTGACCCCTCACAGACACCGTAAACTTCACTTTCTCCACAACTAAACCTCCCCCACCTCCCTTTCCGGTGTTACCGTTTCCGCTCCCCCCGTTTGCAGCAACAAGCGCTGTCACAGGTGGATGCACCCCCCCAGAAGTTGCACTTGCATTACCATTTCCATGAACGCTTACGCTTCCCTCTCTCTCGCCTCCCACCATCGCTCCACACTCTTACCACCAGCTACAAAGCCACCAAACCTCTTGGATCCAGTTACTCCCAACCGATGGCTGCTCTCACAGAAGGGAAACCGTGTACAAGTGGTGGCAACAAAACAGTTGGCGTCCCACTGGAGAATTCAACGTGACTTGAAACTGTATGAAACTGTGTGTGAAATTGCTGTGTATCCCGAGACGATGAGACAAAGGCGCAAGTGTGGAGCGTTTCATAGACTTCGACATATATATGACTGGGTTTGCGAGGGCGCAGCCATCGCTCGGTTCGGAGCTCCGACCCTGCCTTTCAGGTAGTTGGCTCTTCACACTCTTCACGCTGGAGGCCACATTGAGCATGTTGCCTCCGGGTACATGTGACGGTGGAAATTGCTTGATTTGTTTGTGGAATGTAGGAGAGGTGGAGATGTGGGGAGAGGCGGGCGAGGCTTGGGCCGTGTAACCGCATCGAGGGGAGGTTCCACGGTTCGTCTTCCCAAACGGGGTGTGGCGATGGGGTTGGGGCCCGTTGACGTTGGGAGCTCGGACGTTGCTCTTGCTGGCTATAATGGCGTTGCCCTGGTACCGACTCGTCCTCCTGACCTCCATTTTCACTACAGTACACAAAATGGTGACATTAGGTTGCCCCACACTAACATCTCAACATTGGGCACTGTATAAATATAAACATTTTCAGTTATTTTGTTCAAGAATGCATTATTTTTGAGTTAGGAATTGTTGTAATTGGGACTCATAAACCTCCATGTACACAAATGAAAATATTTTTAGAAATATTTGTTGACTTTGATGGCTTGTAGAGTAACTTTCTTGTTGTAAGGCCATCTAATTGTTAAGGTAACTTATTTTCACTATTTTGTTTATCAACCAAAATTTAGAGTTTCGTGTACTGGTAGCAAACAAGTATTGTTAAGCCCTAAAGGAGAGGGGGTTAAGCAAAACTCTTGTTTTCTTGAATAGCTCTTGGAATAACAAGTACAATTTCCATTTTCCTAGAATCATTTTGATGATCACCACCGTTGGAATGAAAGAAGACTTATGTAGCTGTTCTATGGAAGAAAGATTGACAAAATCACACAATTTTTGAGAAAATGACATTGTTGACAAAATTGATAAGGATGTTTGGTTAGGTGGTAATTTGTACGTATGCCAATATTAGGATGCTCAAAAGTACTTCAAAAACTCTAGTTGTTTTTCCATAACATCATGATTTTATTGTATATGTATTTTAGATCATTTTGAGGTGTGGAAAAAAAGCTAGAAATATTTGAAGTGATGATCCTAAGCACCTTCTCTATTCTCCAAAAATTCACCCAAAAATTGCCTAGTCAATCATTTTTTGATTGGATTGCATTGATGGATGCAATGGAAAAAAATTGTCTAGGGTCTCCTTTGTTGTTTAGGGACCTATAGTGAGGTTCACATTTCAAATCTTCTACAATTCTAGTTGTAGAAGTCACCTAGTGGCCTTGTGGTCCTTTAGGATTTAATTCACGCTCACAAGAATTCATGTATCTTGGGCCTTCCAACTTTGAATTTTTGTCGATATGAAGGCAAGGAAGCATTACATTGATAAAAAAATACATGTGATTGAAGAAATTTGAGTTAGTTGAGAGATTTCCTTTCAGACTTTTTCAAAGATAGATGCTCTCACACTATAGAAGTTTATTTTTGGATATACAACGACAAAATGTTTGGCCCTTGTTCCAATATAATGGATCATATGGAAAATTTTCTTGAGATTGTATCTCTCAAAATGAAAATCCTAATTTTAGCAATAGGTAAATGCAAAGTACCAATTAACCCCAAAATCTTATTGGGGGCCGAAATGCAACCTCAAGTAGGCCTCAATAATCAATATTCATTGTGATTCTTTTAAAAAATTTGTGAAGCTAGAAAAACACATAATCTTTGGGGGAATAGAATTTTTTTTTTTCAATTGATGCCTTAGAGCAAAGGTCATAGCACAAAAAGCTAAAAATGGATGTCACCAAACAGAACCAAAAAAATCTCAAAAAATCAAAATTTATTAAATTTATTTTCTTTCTAAAAAAATATATTTTTGTATACATGTGAAGCTTTGAATAATTGAATCAATATATTTGGACTAATGATGAGAAAGTTATGGACAATCTTGTTTTTTGGGCAATCTTAGCATCTTCTTCAAAAAATAACTTATACAATTCATTTTTGAATGCAATTTTCACAATTTTTCAAAGGGTTTGAAATGTTTGAAAGGATTAAGTATTCTTGCAAGAACAATATCACCATTGAGATTATTGTGTTTCAATTCCATCTTAGAATTGTTAACAATTTAGTTTTGGATCAATTTTAGGCCTACTTCTATTTAACAATTTTTTAAAGAATGAAAATCAAGGATATTTTTTTGAAATATTTTCATAGGATTTTCAACTCAATTCTTCAACCCAATTCTTCAACAAATATTTTTTTAATGTAAAGTCGATAGTGGAAATTTTTTCTACAAATGGTGGTCAAACTCATCTAAAATTGCAAGCTAGTGTTCAAAAAATCTTTATTTCCCAACTTTGAATGCTCATATCTTCCAATTTATAAAGTCAAACTTCATGAAATTTTTACCATATGATATGAGACAATTCAAATACAAGATCATATGGATAGATTTGAAGAATTTTAAAAAACATTTCTTGGGCAAATGCAATAGAAATGGTAGTTTTGTGTGTTTTTTGACAAACAAATGGCCTTGGGACTTTAGAGATTAATGTAGGAGGAACAATACAACTTACACTTGATGGTCAATAGTGGACATGCATGTGGTTTGGGGCATTAAGTTAAAAGAATTGCACATTCATTTGCCACCTCATAAATGATGAAAAAATGTTTGATTTAGTTATGGACTAATGATCCATGCTAATTTTATTCTTTCTTGAGTTTCTTTCCTACAAGTACAATCAAACCATTTGTTGATCTATTGATATTCATTGACTTTCATTTGCACATTTTAAACCTTGTTTAATTAGAGAATGTAGTTATGGTGCATTTTGCGTTGTGTAGATGCACTATGCAATTTAAGGTGCAACTATTTTAGGCCTTTAGTGGGTTTTAGAATTCCAAAAGGCCAATCTCAACTACTACACATCTACATGCAACTCTCATGCATGAACCCACACAAGAAAACCTCTTCTAAGTGAGTTGATTGTATTAGCGTATTTTTTTCCAATTCCCCCTAGTTAAGGCATTTGAAGTATCAAAATTTATTATTGAATTGACCTTGAGGTTGCTCCAACACACTTAATTCTTTTGTTGTGAATTGAGATCTTAGAATTAATTCTACTTGGAATGGCCAAAAACTTTGTTCTAGTATGGCTAAGTATGGCTAGTGTTTTTGAAAGGATTGTGAAAGTATAATCAATGAATGTGCCAAAGCCTTAGTTAACTTGAAGCCACTTACCCTTGTCCAAATCCATCCTCCTAAGTACATAAATTAAAATATTGGTATCAACTCAAGTTGTTATCAAACAATAGGGAATAATTTGCATCTGCATCAATAACTATATTTGCATTTATAGGATCCTTAAATCTATGTGTCCATATCTATATAAGTAAATGTATCTCTATATATCCACATTCATATATGTGTATATCTTTGTATTTGCATTTGTACCTATATACAATAGGCTTGCCTACGTGGATCCTTCATTTTCATTTTATCTCTATTCCAACCGACCCCTAGCATTGAAGCAACTAGTAGATGATGTATTTGAAGGAATAGTCTATCGATACAAATGCAAAAGGCCCAAACTAAGGTTTTTGCTTGTTGAAACAACTACAAATTAAAGGCCAAAAAAAGAATGGTGGCAATTCAATTGGTTGTAGCCAACTTTGTAGTCTTAACACCTAGCCTTTGCAAACATACATTCCACTAGTGATCTTTTCTTTGAACTCCTTGCACATTTGGATTAGGATTTGCTACATCTTCCTAGAGGATGCAAAGTCTTCTTAGTACAATTGTGCAATATGCTTTAATTTGCTTACAGTGCAATCAAGATGAAAATCTACCCTCTTTCAATGCATCTACTTGATAGGTGAAATGAATTTGTGGCCTTTGGATTTGTCTCCAAAATGAGGTAGCAACAATCCCGTTGATTGGTTGACAATTTCAATCAATGCCAATCATAACAAGAAATCAGGAGCCTTGAACCACACTACACTATTCAACTTCAAAAATTTCCACAAGGTGTAGTTTAACTGAAAATTTACTAAAACTATTGCCATTGGATTTGTAACATTTTTATTTTTGAAAGGGAATTTGAATTTCAAGAAAAGTTAATATCTTGGAATAGGCAACTAAAAAGGACATGCAACAATAGAAAAGAATGATTTGGATTATTAGAGATTATAGATTTAATTTCAATAAGCTAACATGAGTGCAAATTTTATACCTTAATGAAATTATTATTTTGATTTACAAAGCTTCACTCAATAGTTAAGGTTCATCCCAAAACTGATCATGTTCTTGAGAGCGTGCTCTAATAAAAATAAAAAATAAAAAAACATTCATTCCACAATATTTAACATTGTGATATTTAAACTATAATGCATATTTAGACCAAGATCTATCAAATTTTCCTTCTTTTAACTTTTGTTACATACAATAGTCTTATTTTGAACTTCATTCCAATTTTACAACAATGTGACAAAACAATATACAACTATAATACATAACTATATAATAATAGCTAGGATTGAATCACATCCAATCTTGTAGTTGGTAGCACTCACCATCTATGTCCCTCTAACATAGCTATACAAAATCATCATGCCTAGATCACATCCCATCTTGTAGTTGGTAGCAATTACAATATATCGATGACATAGCTAGCTAATAAAACTATCTTCAAAAGACTTTTTCATTCACATTAGATTGGATAGAATGTAGTTTTCCTTCTTGGTCTTGTAGGAGATGTACAATACAAGTAATATAAGGGGATTTTAACCCTTCAAGGGCAAATTCATACCCTTTAGTTCTATTTCTAGAGAATCTCGGAGCACACACTTTTATTGTTCAACTTTTGCTCACTAAGATAGGCTTGCTCAATGTGAGTGCCAATTTACCCACCCTTGGTAAATCACAAACACAACCAGGTTCTGGGTTTTAACTAAGTGAATCCTACTTTGGGGTGTTTAAGTGTGGTCCATTGTACCTTCCAAGCAATGGATCTTTTATAAGTGCCTATTGTGACCCAAACATGCAAGAATTGCTTAATCTAGTCCGATGTCCTTGGCTAACTGAATAGATAGGCCGCTGTGAGTTTTGGATGGAACTCACGCTAGGGAGGAACTAACCCTAAACCTCTAGGAAATTCCTTACCATTTCTAAAAACCTAAAACTCAACCCTATCCGACCTTCCTAGCGAAAGTTATGAGTAGATGAAGTTTGATCGCTACTTTGTTCTTCAAACTTCATCCATAGATTAAGTTTATCTCCCTAATTCAAAATGATTCTAAATTTCTAGGAGTGGTTCATGAGGCCTATCCCTAACTAGGTCTAGATTTTGGTCCTAAGTGGAAACTTTTATAGATTTTTCATCTGACCCTAATCTGGACTTCATCCTTCATTATCCTTTGGTTCTTTTGTGGTTTTCCCTATCCAAGGGGGTTCTATGGGCTCTACATGAATTCTCCTAGAAGCGTAGAGTCCTAAATTCCTCGCTCAACTCCTATCTCCTAGCCTTGTGATTGACTTCCTTTAGCATTCAGGGCTTGGGTTAGTTTTTGCCTATTGACTATTTTGTGGCTAGTTCATATTTTTCATATGTATCCTTTACTCTTAGCTCTCCAAATTGGTAAGACACTTGCTAATCGGATTCTCCCACTAAGAGTTCTTGATGGATGAAGTTTGACCACTAGTAGGCACTTAAAACTTCATCCACAAATTTCTTCTAATCTATAATTCGGAATTAAAATTTTCTTTCGCCCTTGGACCCTAATTAATAGCCTCTTCCTAATCTCCTCAATTTTCTATCAATTTTTGTGTCTAACTATTTGTCATCCAAATTATGCCCTAACCTTCATTCGGTAATAACTTCCGTGATTTTGCTTCAATTAGGGCATGCCTTGATTTTTTGGAAAGCTACAGACCTCCTCTCTAGGTTTCTAGCCTAAGAATCAACCTAACTTGTAGCCCTAAGGGTCTAACTTAGGGGTGGGCCTCAACTAGAGTAAATAACTACTAATTAGAGGAATTGAAAAAAATTAGGGATGAACTCATACCTCGGAACTTGAATCATTAATTGTGTCTACTAGGAGCTCTCCCTCCTCTGCCATGAATTCCCTTGCTACGATGCAACGAACCAAAGTCTTAATCATAAAATAGGTTAATACATGATTTTGGTTGTTGGCTTCGTCCTATTTCTTTCCCTCCTTCTCTTTTCCTTCTATACTATTCTTCTTACGTCCTATGGTAGCCCAACTACCCTCGTTTCTATCTATGAGGCTAACTAAAGACGTGTCATGGTGTCCTACAAGGTTGAACTACCTCTTACATTCTACATCTTACATCTAATCTTGTGGTAATCCCTAAGTTTTCTATCCAATGGTCATTACTTAGTAAGGGGGATTTTCCCTCTCTCTTCTCCCTCCCAACTTCTTCCTATCTAATCCCAAATTGTCTTTGTCCCTTGCCACTCTTCAATCTCTCTTCTATTTCTATCTTTTCTTTCTCTTGCTCGTTCTTTGGGAGACAGGGGAGTTGGCTTCCCCGCTTTGGTGCTTGGTTGGTTGATGGTAGAGCTTAAGCATTGCTTTGTTCGTCCCTTTATTTTGTTTCTCCCTCCTCTCCTCCCTTTAATTTTCCTCCCTCCCTAGGCTCTAATTTTCCACACAACACCCCTCCCAAACTTAGACCCCTAGTGCAACGTTGCCCCTTCCAACACCTGGATTGAATCCCACTGCGGCAACTGAGACCTTCCCCCTAGGAACTAGACCCTTACCCCAATAACTGTAACCCCAACTTTGTGACTGAGAAACCCTCCCCCATGATTGAACTCCACCCTGATAACTATAAGCCCAACCCCGGCGGCTAAGAGACCCAACCCTAGTGACTGAGACCATCCCCTCCGATGACTAGATCCCAACCTAGTAGCTGAGAGATCCACCTCCAATGATTGTAACCCCAACTCCATGACTAAAATTACAACCTTGGCGATTGAGAGACCCTCCCACGACGATTGGATTCTTCCCCTAGTTATTGAGACCCTTACCTGGTAGTTGAGAAACCCGACCCTGATGATTGAGACTCTTACCCATGATTGAAACCCCAACCATAGCGATTGAGAGACCTTCCCTCATGATTGAACCATCCTCCATGACTGAACCCCATTCCAATAATTGAAACCTCAACCCCGGGGATTGAGAGACCCTCACACGATAATTGAACCTTCCTCCGGTGACTATAACCCCTCTCCGGTGTCGTGATGTGGGCCGTCTAGTATTTGAAGTTGACATCTTCATTAGTTCCAATAATGTTGTTAGTGTTGGGCATCTTTAGTATTATTAGTGTTATAAGTTGATTGTTGTTAGTATTGTGTATTGAGAGGTGTTGGAGTGTTAGGAGGTTGTTATTGTTGACCGTTTAATTGTCGGTTGATAACCGGTTTATTAATAGTTGACACTAGGGTAGTGGGGTTAGGGTTAGCCGGCGGCTAGCCAGCGGGGTTAGTGGAGGGTACTTAAGGCAAGGGTTGGTCCCTTGCTCCCTCTTTGGTCTTTATTTTTTTGTTTTGAGTAGTAAGAGGGGAGGGGTGGACTTGAGGATGGAGAGTTGTTTGTTGTTGAAGATTTATTGGAAGTAAAGTTTTGATTTGAGGGTACTTTTTTTATCTTATCTACTCCTTTGCATCAAAGTTTTTTCTTGAAGAGACTCTAGATCTATGAGTTAAGCATAAAAAACAACCGGGGTATAAAAGCAGTGAAGAGTTGGAAAGTCAGTAGTAGTAAAATGTCCACCAAAGTTGGACAATATCTTGGATTAAGTTGAAACTTGGTATGTGATCTTTTGGATAGTTGATCTACATTGTAGAAAAGTTTCAAGATGTTTGAAGCTATTGTCCATATTGTGTAGTAGATCAAAGTTAGGTATGACAGTTTCTAAGGTTTTGAAGGAAGGATAGGGTAAGGATTTGGGGAAAAGGGGGTTTGAGGGTAGATTTTTGAATCTTTAGGGTGCTTAGGGGTATCTTACTTATATGCAAGCATTACCACAGCAAAGGCCCAGTGCTATTCCAAACACGTTCACAAATCTTTGTGACACCGGCTGCTAAGAGATCCAACCCCAATAATTGGACCCTTCCCTAGAGACTGAACTCTAATCTCGTGACTAAAACTCCAACCCCTAGTGGCTAGGGGGTGTTGGATGGGACTTACATGGGTGTGTTGGTCCCACTTTCTCTTATCTTTTTTCCTCTTCTACTATTAATTCTATGCTAAATCTTGCCGAATTTTTGTAGAGAAAAAGGAGGTGGTACTTAGGGGCTAGTAGTGTAGCTAACCACAAGGAGCCAAATGCACTATTATATCTCCTTTAAATTATCGACCCTACCTTCTATTTTGGGGGGGGACTAAGCTTTGTTTTGTTCCACTAAAAGAAATTTATGTTTGCCTCAACAAAATCTACATGACATGTTTGTTGAGGCAAACACAAAATTTGCATTGAAAAACACAGGAAAATGCAAATTTTACATTTGCCTCAACAAACACATTCATGTACATTTTATTGAGGCCAAAAATTGTGTTTTGGCCTACGCAATTTTTGCATTTTTGAGTAGAAAATTGCATTTTACATCAAGTCGATTGTGTTGAAATCACCCTTGTTTTCTTCTAGTGAAATGGAGATTTCTTCTAATGTTCCCAACGTATTTTGGGAACTAAACTTTGTACAAAAACAACCATGGGAGTTCAAGGTTCTTTTGTAGAGTGGTTTTAACACACAACTAAGACTTTTGATCCTAAGGGGGTTCAAAGCTTCATTGTGGTTCCCACTTTTGATATACTACTAAAAGCTGACTCTAAGGAGGTTCAAAGCTTCGCCATATTTCTCTCTTTTAACACACCACTAAGACTTTCGATCCTACGGGGTTCAAAGCTTTGTCTTCACAACGAGACCCACTACCCCTCACATTCTCTTAGCTCTCTCTAAGGACCACCACATTAGTATTGGGGGATGAAAAAGACCCTTGACACCCAACGATTAGCTACACGAGGTTAGCATAGCAATGAACTTGAACTAAAGGCCCCCTAAAGCGGCATCACCAGGTCATATGGGAGGTATTCTAGAGGTAGTACAAAGACAAGACAAGGAGGGGGACCAAGGAACCTATCACGACCCTCATCACAAGGCGTGCCCTTGCCACCTTGGTGAGCAAAGGGGATATTGGGGGTGACTCCCCAAGCCTTGCAAGAGATGAGGTGAGGGGGACTAGGGGTCCCGAGTGATCAGAGCGATGTAGCGTTCTAATCCGGACAAATTTGAGGGTGTGTCGCACATGCTTGGAAATCTTGTAAGAAGACGCGTCCACGGGTCCAAAGAACTCAAGAATCCGAGTTGGGAATCAAAAGATATGGCTCCTCAAAGTTGGCAGCATCTCGGCCGCGTCCCGAGCCATAGGGACGTGGGAAACAAGGTGTGGGAGGGTTCCTTTGAGCCAAATAGGTCATGCCACATATCATTGGAAAGATAAGGAGACAAGCTTTCTATAATGATAAGGCTCATGAGGAGATGAGCTGTGAGATAAAAGTTATGGGCATCCAAAGAGGGTGGAGTCCCGGAGAACTACACCTCCCGGGGGACTCGTACCTTTGGAGGGCCATAACTTCCTCAATACTTGTCATATTGGGAAAAGTGAATAGTGCACGGTGATCTATGGAAAATTTAGATCACGAAAATGGGCTCGCAATTGGGATTTGGAGCTTGGAGCTAAAATTTATCCTAGTGAGAAGATCGGGAGTCTTTTAGGGGGGCCGGTTTAGGGATACCACTTGGAAATGGGTGGTCTTCCAAGATGGGGTGCATCTTGGGGGTTCTCGGTAACCTCTAGTATGGGGGGGGGGGGGGGGGGCTGTCGAATTCCGCAGAGAGTACTATGAGGAGGGGTGGTCTCCCTCCTCACTCCCGGATGGTGCCATGGTGAGCTTAAGTGGCCCCGGATGGTGAGGTTAGTGTTGGAGCCTCACCACCACTTGTGTGTTACCGTGGAGTGCTTGTGCACTCCTTGATACCGGTTGGGTGGTGTCCCACTCCACACTAGGCCATGGTGTAAGTCCCGTTTGGTGAGTCCCAATTAGTGAGTCCCGAAATGAGTTGGGTTGGGCCTAGTGGGGAGTTGAGTCCCATTCAAGGGCGGTTAGCACCAGTGGGAGTAGTGCCTCACCGAGTACTTGGACATCAATGGAAGTTCCGCCCTATGTCATCAAATGACATGCCCAGTGTCTTGTGGGAGTTAAGTGCTGGAAGGAAAGGATTGAGAGTCACGAAGGAATGGGGAACCCCGTGACTTGAGTTGGAACCTAACATTGTGGGTGTATGGCATGTGCAGTGTTAGGAGAGCGTGAACCTTGGTGGCACTAAAGTGTTAAGTGCTTGGAAAATAAGCTTGAGGTGGTAAGTGTTACTAAGGGGCGCGACAGAACCCCTCAAGGATACACAAAACCACAACTTCTAACACGACAATGAAGGTGAACTCTCAAGCTTCAAAGGCTCAGGAAGGTTATTGCAAGGAGCTCAAGGTCCAAGGGACCCACTAGACCTCACAAGCTTGAAAAAGAGTAAAAACAATCGAGAAAGAGTGACAACAGCCAAAAAAGTGCCCAATAAATACCATTGCAAGGTTTGTGGCTAAAATACCACAATTCAAATACAAATTGGACCCAATGGACCCAATTACACAAAATGGGGGTGGTGAAAGAGGACAAGGGGTGCCCTTTTATACTCTTTCCCGGGCACCCACCTCCTCTTGTTCATCTAAGTTAACCTTATTTTTTTGGATTTTCATCCTCATCTTCAAAGTTTTCAACCTTTGTTGGCCCTCTAAGCTAACTTTTGGAGATTAACTCCAAATCGCAAATAGATTGTGTTACTGGCTTCAGAAGTCTATTTTTAGTCTTGGGAAATTTCCCAATCCTATTTCTATCTTCAAAATCTCAAAAAGACCTAGTACCAACTTAACACCAAAATTGGGCAAAAATCCAACTTTTGGAGTTGGACTTTTTTGGCAAAAGTAACTAGCCTAGGCTCTTAAGTGGGTATAGGGGAGTAAAAAAAGACCTAGCTTGGGCCCCATTCCACTTCTCTATGCTCCTACTCTATTGGTCAACTCTGTCGTGGACTTTAATTTTCGCTAGCTGTTGGAGAATCTTAGAGGTTTGGGTACTTCTGACTATCAAAATGTTTTGAAACTTGTTGGGGAAGCTTATTAATATAAAATAAGATATACTAATTTTTAGTGAGATTTTACCGCCACCTGGGTAATTTCTAAGAATTTTCCATCATAGATTTGGGCGGTTGACCGTCCGGAAAGGTATCTTTTGACTATCAAAAAATTCCAAAACTTTTTGTGTAACCCCTAGTGGAATCACACAATACATTTGTAGGCTTATATTTTTACTCAACACATTGACCTAAGGGGGATAAAATCCACCTCCTCATTTAATTGCCGGTGGCCAAGAAATCTTTCACATTGAAAGGAATTTGGATGAACCAACTTGGCCATTGGTTTTTGTGTGTGGTTTTAACACTAGGTCACCCTCCTTTGACCATATATTCCTACATGGTCTCACCTTGATATTTTTGACACCTACAAACCAACAATTGGGATTTCGCTATTTCATCAATGAAATGGGAAAACTAGAACATATCTTTGAAAACTGACCTATATGCCTCACTAGGATTTCTTCAACCAATATTAGCCTAGAAATGTCCTTTTATGTGGTATTTTGAGCTTGGTATGCTCATAACTCATAATCTACCAATTTACCATAATTATTTGAGTTTTAACTTATTCACAACTCATGGTTGGGGCATTCTAGTTATAATATCCTAAATATAGACCAAATAATATATTGGCATGTGACACACCTATTTTGGTTCTACACTCTTTGGGGGGCTTTTTGTATATAAAATTACATTTAAAATAACAAAGTATGAAAAAAAAAAAAAAAAGAGTGAGTTCCTAGTGACTAATTGGGGGCTCAAACTCGACTCAGAAAATCTTGTAGCTTCTAATGTGCAAGTAAATTATGTGAAATTGAACCAATGAAAATTTAATCTAATGAAACAAAAATATTATTCTTGAAGGGTGAATTCTACCATTGTTACTTTTTGTTGTGAGGACAATTGGTAGACACTAATAAACCAATGGAATTAAATATTAATCTAATAATACAACTTTAATTTAGAATTCTTGTAGGAAAAAAATGAAGACATTCATCTTAATAGAAGATATTTTGTTGGTAAGGATCCGAGTGATAGGATTAAGATGGTCAAAGACTCAAAGATGTTAAATCCTCCATTTGAATTGGGCCCCGTAGGAGCAGATTTGCCTTGGAGAAAATGCAGGAATTTCTTTTTTTTGCAAATTCTGAATTCATATTTGCAATTAGAGACCCCAAATTAGCTATAAGAGGTCTAGAACATATCCTAGACACGGCTCAAAATAGGGGGCATTTCTTACTTTTACCCTTGGATAATCCACAAAATTATTATGTAGGGCCCAGTTCAAATGGAGGATTTAACGTCCTCCTCAAAGACTTGATGTTGTGATATGCCACCTTGAGCTAAGAGTACTTGGTGGAGCACTCAAATCCACCATGAGGACTTTTAGGGGGTTTATAGAAATAAAGAATGTGTATATTCATCTTGCATGTCTAAAGATATTTTATGGTTAAATATCCTAATGATAGGCTGTCCATTTTAGAGTTAAGAAGACAAGGGATTTATATTGTGATGTGACATCTTGAGCCAAGAGTACAAGATCTAGCACTCACATCCCCACATGAGGATTTTTAATTTTCTTGAAGAGATAACAAATGTATGCCTGTCTATTGTTAAAAGATTATTTTCAATTTGGAAATATATAGAAATTTATAAAAAATTATAGAATTGATAGTGATTGATTTGTAGTCTCCCTCTTGTAATCTTGTTACTGAATTTAAAATCTCATGATACTATTTTTATGCACTCATCATGCCTATACCTAGAATATTCACTTTAATTTTATTTTTCATGTCTATACCAATCAATATATTTGCAAAAGATTAAGGTAATTAAGAGGCAATGGAATGTTGCATCCCATACTTTGGCATCTCTAAAAAGAACCTTGTTTGAAGAGTGGTACAATTTGATCACAGAGAACTCCAAACAAAAGCATGACCCTGCAATTTGATGATGAAAGACATACTCTCCTATTTTATTCACTTAGTGTAGCTTCTAAGATAAGAGATGGATGTATGTAGTCAGTGTCTTATAATTCCATTTTGTCCAATTGGCGATTTTCAAGTTCACTTGTAGCTTTTATCCATTAGGAGAGTAGTTTGGGGGATTACAAGTGGCCCTTACCAATTATGACTAGCTTTGATAGCTCAGAGAGATATTAATGGGTTCATAGGCAATTGGTTGTTGTAACTCCTTCATGAAACTTTATGCACTATAAACCTATAGCCTTTAAGAACTCCAATTGGAGTTTAGTTGTCCTTAACGTAGCAAGAATTCCTTCCTAATTAGAAGTTAAACAATTGTGTTTATGTATTTTTTTTGGATAAATAGAAGAGTGATTTGCAATTGTGTGTGAGTGTGTGCTTGTTTTATGTGAATAGTTGAGTGTGTTTTTGTCCAATTGAGATTGTTGAGTGATTGTGAATGAAAAATGCTAATTGATAAGCTGGATGGTGTGTGGTGCAATAGATTGTGTGAAAATCTAATTGGTGAGGGTAAAGAGTGTTAATTGTGTGGAATTGAATTTATTGAGTGAAAACCTATTGGAAAAATTAATATGAAGATTTGATGAAGATTGTGTGTGTGAAAATGTGTGAATTACAAGTTGGGGAAATTGATTGGAATTGATTGTCTGTAAATTTAATGAGAATAGTTGTGTTTGAAGAATAATATTTGTGAGATGAAATTGGAATTAAAAGTGTATCAATTGGAGAGAAATTATATTTTAATAGATGATATAATTCATGAGTGAATTATATCAATTGGAGATGTAAGAAGGCCATATTCGTTATATTGAGACTTTTCGCAAATTTTGAGACAAAATGCAAGTTATTGGAAAATTCATTTAAAAAATTAGGAATTGAAACCAAAAAGAAATAATGCTCAAATAGTGATCCTATAATGAAAGTCTAAAAGTTGGTGTTGTTACCTATTTATAAAAAAATACCAGTAAAGAGATAAAACGGTTTATCCTCGAGTCTAGGATAAAATTGAGATTGCAAAAGGTCTCAATATAACAAATATGGCCTTTAAGGAATATAATGTTGGGAAGCGTAGAACTTATTAAACAAATAGAAAAATTATAAGTAGTGTTATAAGAGAACAAATATTAAATGAAGTGAAAATAAATCCAATTGAGCAAGTATTTGGAATGCAAAGTTTGTGAAAATAAAGAATTCAATTGAGAAAGAGAATCTATGGAGTAGAGCAATAAATGATGTGTCTAAATAGGGAAAAAAATTGGAAATTATCAAGAGTCTGTGGTTGTAGTAAAGTTAAAGACCCCATGCCATTGGGCTTGTGATAAGTGGTTCTAAACCATAGTCTATTGATATGATGGAATAGAGTATGCAATTCAAAATAATGCCATTGGTACCATTTGAGTAAATTGTAGTTTCCCATTTGAGATAGTTTACCTCCCAAAGTTCAAATTCAACATATACGTGATTTATTTTATTAATGATAGAAAAACCTACATATATTTTGGTGACCATGTTGGGGAGGTAATGATTTTATTTTAATAAAAAAGAATAGAACCTATAAGACCTAATTGACCAATTGGAATGTTTATTTATTTTATCATGAGGCAAGCTCATGAATGGTACTAGAATTTCCAAGTCTACTATAAACGCTTAGGAAAAAAGGGCTTATAGATAGTCACAATATTGATGGGCCATCAATCACTTTGAGCCTCATTAGGCAATTTCTTTACCTAGTAGTCCAAATTGGGAAGAATACAATTTAGACCAAGGGAGTGGACTTATTGACAAACCAAGAAGTCATCTATTCTCTCCAATTGAGAATAGAGAAATACTGAAATACCACACCCTAACAGTCTTAAAAATGATAGTGAATCAATTGGTAGTGGAAATTTTTTTGATCATGAACATATATTTTGTCACCCAAATTGCTTATCTCATTTTAAGTACTTCTAGAAAAAGTTTTGCAATTGATTGGTTTGATAGTAAATCAAAATTAGAAGCACAACCAATACCGGCTCCCATTGTGTTGCATGTGGCTATGTGGGCTAGCCAATTCACCTATTGCTAGTATTCTTTAATGCAATTCCCTTATTTTTTTAGGGAAAATTGGTAGTAATCTCAATAGGCATGTACATAAATTCCTAACTTTATATAATGCTAATAATGCTAGAATAGAGGCCCATTGGCTTAGCATATTCCTGTTCACATTGCAAGACCATGCCAAGCAATGGTTTCAACAATAATCACCTAGTCATTTTGCCAATTGGGATTTGTTGAAAGACACCTTGATACATTTTCGACCTATAGCTTACAATGATAGGTTAAGTGAACAATTGTAGGACATTACAATGACCTTGGGAGAATTTGTTGATTCTTACTTTGGCCGATTCCAAGACTTCATTTTAAGACTTTCGGCCGATTATAGATACAATAGTGATCAAATGAAAATGAATTTTTTTATTAGAGGCTTGGTAACGCATTGATTGAAAACATGCGGACGATAAGAAAATTGTTCCAACTACCTTAGATAGTGCATATCAAAGGGCCAAATCATGGGAGGAGGTAAATTTTTAAGATAGTTATGGAGTAGCCATCCAATCTCAACCTCAATTAAGACATATTAGAGATGATAGGTTGGCATTGGCGGTTCCCTATCAAAATCAATACCCACCACTTCCTTGTTTACCTCCAAAGTTAGTAGTACAACTATCAATACCATCAACTTTACTAGTAAATGCAAGACCTATCGAATCCGTATTGGTTGATTTGGAGATGTTAGGTTGGCACAAGTGGTTCCCCATCAAAATCCATACCCACTTCTTCCTTATTTACCTCTAAAGTCAGTAGTACAATACTTTCAATACCATCAACTTTACGAGTAAATGTAGGACCTATACAATCCATACCGATTGGTGAATAGCAATTAACCCATTATCAATAGAGCAATTTAAGTTTGATGCACAATCACTCAATTTAACTCCTAAATTTGAAGATTTAGTTGTCCATTTAAATAATGCCACAAAAAAGCAAGGACAAACTTTTAACAATAGGGCTAACATTTGGTATACCAAATGTAAAGGCCAAGGCCATATGCTACCAAATTATCCATTTCCACCTAATCTACCTCCTAAATGTAGGTTTTATGGAAGAAATCATGAAATTGAATCTTATTATAAATTATAACAGAGTTTAATAGAGGATGCCGATAGGTGTAATAAATTTGTTCAAGCATACCTATTGGAAAATAACAAGAATAATTATGATAATTATAATAATAATCCCAATAGGTTTGTATAGTGATCTCATTATACAGAAAACAATTTTAATCCTTATTATATACCACTTAGAAATTTATATTCTACCTTTAATGCGAAGAATTCTAATAATGGAGGATATAATGGACATCCAAATCAATAGTTACTACAAAATCCTATAAATCAAAACAAGGGATGGAACCAAAATTAATGCAATATGGAAATCCTTACCAAGTGTGAGCTCCCAATTCGTCACCAAGGGCTCACCCTTTCTTTTTTCCGTATTTTGTCATTTTAATGGTACTTTATTATGCAAAAAACCCTAAAAAGAGTGTAGAACCAAAATAGGAATGTCACATTCCAATGTAGTATTTGGTCTAGTTTGAGTATGTTGTAGCTAGAATGGCCTAACCACAAGTTGTAAATAAGTTAGAACCCAACTAATCGTGGCCAATGGATCAATTACGAGTGATGGGCATATCAGGCTCAAAACCCCACATGGGATAGACATCTCTAAGTTAGATTTGGTCGAGGGAACTTTGGTGAGGCATAGGAATTAGTTCCCGGAAATAGGTTCTAGTTTCCCCATTCCACCGACGAAAGAGAAGAACCCCATATTGTAGCTTGCAGATGTCGAAAATACCAAGGCAGGATTGTGGAGGAATCTAAGGTCCAAGGAGGGTGGATTGGGGTTAACCCCATGCCCGGGAACCAACGGTGAAGTCGGTTTGCCAAGATTCCCTTGAATGTGGAAGATTCCCCGGCCACCGATAATTAAATGAGGGGGTGGAAATTGTCCCCCCTAGGCCGATGTGTAGAGTAAAAATATGAGCCTACACATGTGTTGTGGGATCCATCAGAAGTTCCACAAAAAGTTTCGAAATTTTTTGGTAGTCAGAAGATGTCTTTCCGGAAGGTAAACTGTCCAAACCTGTGATGGGAAATTCCTGGAAATTCCTGGAAATTACCTAGGTGACGGTAAAATCCTACTAAAAATTATCATAGCTTCATTTATGTTAATAAGCTGCCTCGACAAGTTTCACAACATTCCAATAGTCAGAAGTATCTAAACCTTCAACATTCCCTGACAATTAACTGAAATTAAAGTCCACAACGGGTTTGACCGGTGTAGCGAGAGCATACGAAAATGGAATGGAGCGCAAGATAGGTCTTTTCTCACTCCCCCATGTTTACTTAGGAGCCTAGGCTAGTTACTTTTGCTAGAAAAGTCAACCTCCAAAAGTTGGGATTTTCTCTAGTTTTTGGCATTAAGTTGGCACTAGATTTTGTTGTGATTTTGAAGATAGAAAAGGGGGAGGGGGATATCCTTGGACTAAAAATGGCCCTCTGAAGCCAATGGCGCAATCTATTTGCAATTCGGAGTTAATCTCCAAAAGTTAGCTTAGTGGGGGAACATAGGATGAAAACCTTGAGTTTTGGATGAAAATTCAAGAAGATAAGGTTAACTTAGATGAATGAGGAGAGGTGGATGCTTGGGAAAGAGTATAAAAGGCACCCCTTCTTCTCTCTCACCACCCCCTTTTTGTGTAATTGGGTCCGTTGGGTCCAATTTATGTTGGAATTGTGGCATTTTAGCCACAAACCTTGCAAAAGTGTTTTTGGGCACTTTTGGCCATTGTTGTTGTTTTCCATGCTTGCGAGGTTTTTATAAGTCCCTTGCACCTTGGGTGCATGTAGTCCTAACCCTTCCAAGCTTGAGCTTGGAAGTTTGTTTACCTTACCTTATTACTAGAGTTTGTGTACATTTACCTTATTGAGTCCCTTTCGGCCACCCCCTTTGTCTTGTCATTGTACTAACCCTAGAGCAACCCCCCATATGACTAGCGATGCTGCTTTGGAGGGCCTTTAGTGCAAGTCGTTTATATTGCTAATCCACATCGCTAGCCCTTTGAGTGTCAAGGTCCCTTTCTCTTCTTCCTTTTGTCTTCATACCTAACGTTGATGTGGTATTTCTTGTTGAGAGACACGAGGGTGTGAGGATAGTGGGGCCCACCTTATGGTGAAGCTTTGAACCCCCATAGGGTAGGGAAGTCTTAGTGGTGTGTTAAAAAGGGAAACGATGATGAAGCTTTGAACCCCCTTGGGGTAAAATGTCTTAGCGGTGCGTTAAAACCACCTCATGGGAGAACTGTGAGGCCTTGTGGTCCCTTTCCCCACAAGGTTTCATTCCCAAAACATCTTGGGAACAAACCAAGGTTTAGGCCTAAAAAACTAGAACTTAGAAGTCAAGGTGAACATGTAGAATAATTAGGGGAGAGTAGAAGAGAGGGTCTCGCCCCCATAAACTTAGGTCCCCACATATGAGCCCTAGGCATGATTTTCCTGCTCCTTTAGGAGTTAGTGCCAAAAGATAGAAAAGGTAGGACGAACCCAACACTCCTAGCACCCTCGAACCCCAACACCCTTGAACCTACGGCACCCCCGATACCCAAGGAGGGCTCGGGCTAGGTATTGCTGGGGGGGAGGACCGGGTACTGCCAAGGAGAAGGGCCGGTACTGCCAGTGGGGAGGGGGCAGATAGGGGTTTAGTCCGGAATTAAGAGGGGGGGGTTAAGTAGAAGTCATAAATTAAGAAAGGTGGGTTGCGGTTGGAGTTGAGAAGGAGGGCTGGTCCGCCTTTAAAAAAAGGAAAACAAAGAGGGGGGAAAAGGGGAGGGGAATCAGTAGGCAAGGGAGGGCGGGTAGGGAGGTCTAGCGACTAGGAGAGGTCCAGTTTGGGAGTCCAGCAGTCATAGGGAGGGGGAGAATAGTACGGAAAATTAGCAAGCCAAGGCAAGAGAGAAAAGATGCCTCCCCAAGGTCCCCATCACTCTAAACATTGCTTTGGGGCAAGGAATCCAACTCCCTGTTTCTTGTAAACCTCACCAAGAATGGTCAAAACAAGCAAAGAAAGATCGAGTGAAGATGGCGGATGGCCAGGGAAATGAGGAGGAATGACAAGGGGAGGGCAATTTGAAGGTTAGGAGGGGAATGAGATAGGATAAGAGAGGAGATCCTCAAGTCTCACTCAAGCCATTAGATTAGAATTAGGTGATCACCACGAGATTAAGTGTGGGACACAAGTGTAGGATGTAAGAAGTAGGACGTAAGAGGTAGCTTGACTTTAGAGTAAGGCATGACACATACGTAAGATTAGCCTAGTAAGAAGATCGAGGGTTAGTTGGGCCACCTTAGAGTGAGGGAGGAAGGAAAAAAAGGGGGGAAGAAAGAAATAGGATAGGAATTGACAATTAAACCCTTATACCAATTTATTTTATGATTAGAATGGTGGTTTGTTGTCTCATGGTGCGGGAGTTCATGGCGGAGGAGGTAGAGCTTCCAAGTGGCACGATCAACGACTCAAGTTCCGAGGTATGAGTGAGACCTCTCCAAACTTTTCCTAGGGCTCTAATTAGAATTTAGTAGCTTGGACCGAGGCCTACCCCTAAGACAGACCCTCAAGATCGTAGGTCAGGTCATTTCCAGGGGCATAAGCTTAGAGAAGAAGGTCGTGGCTTTCCAAAACCCTAAAGCACGCCCGAATCAGGCGAAAATTGAGAGAAAGTTATGGCCAAATGAAGTTTAAGATCAAATTGGATGAAGAATAGCTAAACTCCGAGTTAGACAGGGAATTAAGCCCATTAGGAGTAGGCTCCCAACTAGGATCCAAGGCCGAAGAGAAAAGTCAATTCTGAGTTGTAAGTTAGGAGAAACTAGCGGATGAAGTTTGGGTAAGGCTTGGATGAGAATTCAGTAGAAATCCCTGATCAAGGTCCAACTCCAGATTTGGTTAGGGAAAATCCTTTTGAACCATAAACCAAAATTTCGGATCTTTCTGAATTGGGAAACTAAGCGTAATAGATGGATGAAGTTTGAGGAACCGAGTAGCAGTCAAACTTCATCCACCCATAACTTGAGCTAGGAAGGTCGGATAAGGTCGAGTATTACATTTTTAGAAATGGAACGAGATGAACTAGAGGGTTCCTAGGATAGTTCTACCCTCGTGTAGGTCCCATCCAAATCATCGAGCAGGCCCTTCATCCGGTTGGCTCAAAACATTGGAAGTAGTTTAACCGTTTAAGCAAATCTTGCAATTGGGGATCACTTAGGCACTTAGTAAAAAGATCCATTTCTTGAAAGGCATAGTGGACCACGCTTAGACACCCAAAAGTAGGAGTCACTTAGTCGAAACCCAAAACTTGGTTGTGCTTGCGAATTACCAAGGGTGGGTAATTTGGTACTCACACCAAGGTAATCCTACTTATAAGGGAAATAATCCAAGTTGCCAAAAAAATCCCAATGTGACATGTTATAATTGTAAACAATTGGGTCATTATGTGTGAATTTATCCCAATCCAATGACAAATGTTCCCTATGTACCATTGTGTGGCAATTGTAATCAAGCGGGCCATACTACCCATCAATGTAATGGTCCAAAATGGGACAATCCTAGAAATAATGATGGGTTAGTGCGAAATATAGATACATGCAAAAATAGTATTCCTTTCAAATGATTCTTACCTAATAATAATAATAAAAATAGAGATGTGCATCATGTTTTCCTAAGCTATGATAGTGTAAAAATTAATTGTGATAATTCAATTTTAGTTGGAAAATATAATCCTCATGAGGAGGTTCAAAATGTTGAATGAGTGATAACCAAGGCTAGGGGTGCTAAATAAATATCAATTGGAAGTCATTCCATTGTTAATGCAGATGTGACATTACTAGTGGGAATTGACAATTCCAATCAAGACAAGGGACATCAAGTTCTAGTGGTGATAACGTTGAATCAACTAGGGATTGAATCAGTTAGTGTCCACCACTGTTCCAATTGATAACAATAAGGATCTTGTAATAAACAATAAATTCAATAAGATTACACCATCAAATGATTTCTAATAGGTGTAACAAGTAGTTTCCATCACAAATTCAACACCATTGGCGGTTCTAGGAAAACCAAATTTAAGGCTGTTTAATCCTCTAGTCCATAGAAAATTCCAAGAATATCATCCAACTTTTGGAATTTTTAGACATCCTTAGAAAATTCAGCACTATTAGAGAATGATAACTTAATGAATTGGTGAAGGAGTGGTATTATTACCAAGAACACTTCAATTAGAGAAAATAATTAATACCAATTGGAGAACAATCATTGCTAGTTAAGACCAATTAACCCATAAGAATTAAAAAGGCTAAACCAATTGGTATTATGCGTAGGTGCCTACATTTGATATTTTAGAGGACTTGGAAAATTTAAAGGCTAATATAACTATTAAATAATTGCTAGTAGTAGCACCACAATGTAGGGCTACAATACAAGCCAATTAAGTGAGAAAGTGAGGAAGAAATATGGTGAATAAAGTCACTATTAGTCTTGATTCAAACGCTCCTATATGATAGATGTGACAATTGACGGGATTTTAATTAGTAGAGTGAAAATTGATGGCCTAGGTTCAAGTGTCAATTTGATGAATTAGGGTACAATGATTAGTTTGCAATAGGATGTGTTACAAGACGTCAAATTGATTTTACTAATGATTGATCAAAGCTGAGCAATATCGAAAGGTATATTACTTAAAGTAAAAACAATGATATTAGGTATCATTTATTTTATAGACTATATTGTGTTCCAACAATTAACACCTAATATGTCCTACCCTATTTTGTTGGGCCGGCCTTGGTTGTACCAAACTAAAGCTAAAGATGATTGGGTCATTGGAGTAGGGGATTATTTACAATTGGATCAAGATCGTCTAAAGTTAAATTAAAAATGTATTCTAAAAAATATTATGGGAAAACTCAATAGAAATTATTTAAACATGCAAGTGATTTTGATTTTGATAATGATAATGAAGACAATGTCAATGCTAATTGGGTTCATTTACATGGATCATCAAAAACAAATAAATTACTAATTGCTAGAGTCTTTAAGAAAATAGGGCCTGGAGAATATTTATTGCCGCACAAGGAGGATGAAGATTCCGATTGAATAATTGGGTCATGGTTAGTGGATAAATCACTTTATGGCATTACAGATAACCAATCAAAATTGGAACCTTCTTTGAAATCAAAAGACCTATGGGATTGTTATTTAACCCCTAAAGGACCAAGGCCATTTTTCTGTCAAAAACCACTTAAAACTGCCATTTCTGCTGCGTTCACCCATAAAATCCAAAAAAAATACTTTAAGAAAATCTAACCGTTGGATCTTGTACTTTACTTGTCTCAGAACATGTGGTAAAAATTTCATGAATTTTGACCGCACAGATTGAGAGATATTAGCATTCAAAGTTGGAAAAAGAAAATGTTTTGAACACTGGCCTGCAATTTCAGATGACTTTGACCACCTTTTATTGAAATTTTTTGCACTATGGACTGTGAATTTAAAATTTTTTGTGTTGAAGAATTGAGTTGATATTCTAGGAAAACAACTTCAACAGAAAAACTCTTGATTTTCATTCTCTAAAAAATTGTTAAGTAGAAGTAGGTCTAAGATTACATGAAAAACTAAATCGTTAATAGCTTTGAGATGGGATGGAAACTCAATAATCCCCCAATGGTGGGATTGTTCTAGCAAACAAACTTAACTTTGTCAAACAATTTTTTTTGAAAAATTGTAAAAATTGCATTCAGAAATGAATCCTATAAGTTATTTTTTCAAGAAGATGCTCATATTGCCCGAAAAACAATATTGTTCATAACTTTCACATTACTTATCCAAATGGAATGAATCAAAGCTTCACATGTAGGCAAAAATATAATCTATAAGAAAAAAAAATTTAATTAAATTTTAATTTTTTGTGGATTTATTTTTCTGCCCGGTGACATGAAAATTATGTTTAAGATGGCATAACTTTTGCTCCTAGGCACCAATTGAAATAAAAATTATATTCCCACAAATCTATTCAGTTTTTCTATCTTATGAGAAAGTTTCAAAAAGTTTGACTAAAAATTGAGGTCATAGGAACCTACCTGAAATCCATTTTGTCCCCCGAGGGGACAATGGTCCTTTAGGGGTTAAATCCTACTCCAATTGAAAAACATATCCCTAAAGATCTATGTTGGGATTTAAATATTAATAGTGATGAAGATCCTAAAATATTCCAAATAAGTCGAGGTTTAAAATTGGAAGAAATCAACTAGTGGTTAGATTTCTTTAAATCCTATTTACATACATTTTTTTTATAAGGATTTAAAAGATGCACCCTCAAAGGTTTGTGAACACCATATTACCTTAGTTAGAGTGAAATGCTAATCCAATGCACCCAAGCCAACCGGTGTCATGATGTAGGTTGTTTACTACTTAAGAAATAGACATCTTTCTACTTCTATGTTAGTTTCAAGTAGTAAGGTAGTTAGGCTTACAAGGTGAAAGTTGAAGGTTGGTGACTGTTTCCATGTTGTTTGTAGCTTTGAGTTCCTTTTGTGGGTGCTTGAAGTTCTTGGCTTCTTCTATTAATTTTATCTTTTCTAGGGTGAAATATATTTATCATTGAGTGTTGAGGTTGTGTTATTGGAAGTTGCTTTTACTTTTTGTATTGTAGTGAGAGTTATTTTTTTCTTTTGAATTCTACTGAAGGTTGCAAGTGAAAGTGAATTTTTTAAAGCAATAGAAAAGTCTTTTTTGAGTTCCACTAAGGGGTGCCAATGCGAGTGAACTTGTTGAAGCAATAGTAAAGTTTACTTTCATCTGAAAGCAAGTGTTATAGGATACATATTCTAATTAGTCATTGTGAGTGGAACTAGGTATTGGCTTTAGGATTTCCTTGGTCATTGACATTTTTTCCTTCTAACAAACATCTATTATAGCTAGAAGTCCCTTGCTTTTCTGGATAGGTAGAAGAACCTCCCGACACCAGCATAATCCAAAATATTCACCATTGGTTTAGGAAGAGATTGATAAACTTGTAGAAATAAAGTTTATTTATCCCATTCCATTTAATGAATGGGTTAGTCCAATTGTTGTTGTACCCAAATAGAATGGCAAAATCCATATATGCCAAGATTATAGAAAATTGAATGTGGCCACTAACTAAAATTACTATTTTCCATTACTTTTTATGGATAGTGTATTAGATTCCATAGTGGGTCATGAAATATTTTCATTTTTAGATGGACTTTCAGGTTATAATCAAATTAACATAGCCTTAAAAGATCAATTGTCAACTACTTTTACTACTGATTGGGGTACATATGCCCATCATAGAATGCCATTTGGAGTGTGTAATGGTCTAGCCACTTTTCAACAAATTGTCACAATAGCCTTCCATAAATTTCTTCGTAAATTCATGGAGATATTTCTGGACAATTTCTTTGTGTTTGGCACTGAAGAAGACCATATACTACCCATTTGGCATTTTTTTGGTTTTGAGTAGTATAACCAATTTGTCATTTTACTTAATGTGGCCGAATGCCAATTTGCAGTTCCTTGTAATAAACTATTGGGACACATTGTAAGGAAGGAAGATATTAATACCAATCCAAGTAAAATTGTTTTAATTGTTAATACTCTTCAATCCACTACATGAGAAAGGGGTGTTTTAAGTGAGTTTTAAAGTAGAGTCCTAAACATAAGATTATAAGTAATGACCTTTTAGGAGATTTTCAATACAAATTTACTAGAAATACATGTGTTTTTAGTTTACTAAGAAACTCCTAAAAGGTCATTACTTATAATCTTATCTCTAGGACTATACTTTAAAACTCACTTAAAACACCCCTTTCTCATATAGTGATCCAAGACAATAACAGAAGTAAGGAGTTTTGTGAGTCTTGGAAGTTATTATAGAAGAGAGGTTAAAGATTTTGCATTACATGTTTCTCAACAAACAAATTTATTTTTAAAAATGGAAAAAGGGGCTAGTCCTATGTGGACTCTTGAATGTACCAAAGCATTTATTACTCTAAAAGAGAGTTTGAGTATTGTTCTAATACTAATTCCTTCCAATTAGGATGAACCTTTCCACATTTATGTGAATGCTTCCAATGTAGCATTGGAAGTGTGTCTTAAGCGAGAAAGACAAAAAGAAAATGGGCCACTCAATTTATTTTACAAGCAAACAATTGATAGCCATGGAGAAAAATTATACTACAATTGAGCAAGAGGCATTAGATTTGATTTTTGCTATTCAAAAATTTCAGAATTTTCTATTGGGTTATCCATTTTCATTTTATATTGACTATGATGCATTGAAATATAAAATAAATAAACTTGATCTAAGTGTCCATTTAGCCAAATAGGCAATAGGTATTATTTTTACAAGAATTTAATTTCTCAATTGTAATTCATTTAGGCAAAAATCCATACCTATGTTGACCACTTGTCAGAATTCGAACCTATTCATTTACCTAATATTGTACCAATTGATGATGTGCTACCAAATGGTCAATTGTTTGTTGGAGAGGCTATCCAATTGGAATATAAAGATATACTAGATTATCTACTCAATTTTTTCATCATTACTTATTGTTTATCTATTTACATTTTCCATTGCCCACAATGCATTAAAATATTTAACAAATAAACCTGATCTAAGCCCATTGGGTATTACTTTTACAAGAATTTAATTTTTCAATTGTGATTCGTTCAGGCAAAAATCCATACCTATATTGACCACTTGTCATGATTGGAACCTATTGATTTATCTAATATTGTACCAATCAATGATGCACTACTAGATGGTCAATTGTTTATTGGAGAGGCTATTCAATCAAAATATTAAGATATACTAGATTATCTTAGCCCAATGGGTATTACCTTTACAAGAATTTAATTTCCCAATTGTTGTGTTTGTCTTGGCAAAATTCATACTAATGTTGACCACTTGTCACGATTAGAACCTATTAATTTATCTAATATTGTACCAATTGATGATGCACGACCTGATGGTCAATTGTTTGTTGGAGAGGCTATTCAATCAGAATATTAATATATACTAGATTATCTGAGAACGAGTAGGATACTAGAACAATTGATTAATAAGGAAATTAAACACTTGTTACATAAGTGTGCTCCATATACTTTGATAAACGATGTTTTATATAAAAATAATTAGAAGGATGATTTATTACGTCATTGTATATTTTCAAATGAAATTTCTATGGTTTTAGAGGTATGTCATACCATGGGTGTGGTAGTCATTTTGCGGGTGAAAGTATAGCTTGTAAAGCCTTGATGATTGGCTATTGGTAGCCAACTCTTTTTAAAGATGCCTACTATTTTACAAGAACTTGTGATCCATGTCAATGGGTAGGTCATCCTACACCTTCCAAAGCCATGCCATTACAATTGTTATTAGCATTAGCCCCACACATTGATAAGTGGGGGATTGACTTTGTTGGTCCACTTGCTCTTCCAACTTCATATGGTAGAAAGCATTACATTTTGGTTGCAACAAATAATGCCACTAAATGGGTGGAGGCTCTGGCTATTAAAAATATGATGCCCAAACCATGGCAAAATTCTTGTATAAAAATATCATTTTCCATTTTGCATGTCTAATTGAATTGAATGGTGATAGGGTCACTCACTTTCTGAATGAAACAATTGAAGCATTAATGACTAAATTCCTCATTAACCCCTAAAGGTATTTGACTATGTTTTCACCAAAAACGCTCTAAAACTGTCATCTCTAGTACAAGTACCAAATTTTAGAAAAAATACTTTTTTGGACTAATGTAACCATAGGATCTTGTAGTATTCTGGTTTGGGAAGATGTGGAAAAAATTTCAGAAATTTCCACCGTTTGGATTGCAAGATATTAGCATTTGAAGTGACAAAAAGCCATTTTTTAACCCTGCGAAAATCCGGGCAGCTGCACTTCACAAGGTCAGATCATTATGAAAAAATGTCCAAAATGACTGTAACTCTTTGGATTCATTCTCCAAGTCATATTGGATACATGCTTGAAAATTTTTAGATCATTTGGAATTGTACAACATATAGGAAAAAAATAGTAAGTTGAAAGAAGTAGAGAATGATTCAAAATACTAAATTGTTAATAATTTATTTATGGAATTGAAAAATGCCAATCCCAATGGTGAAATTGTTGTAATAAACAATCTACACCTCACCTTTTTATTTTTTTCCAAAAATATTAAAAATTGAATTAAGTAAAGGTCTTCAAAGTTTATTTTAGAGTAGAGATTCCATTACTACCCACAAACTACCCACAACTAAAACTCTTCATAACTTTCATCTCATAAATCGAAATAGAATGATTCAAATCTTTCCATGTATATATAAATCAGTAAAATAAATTTTAAATTTAAAAAAAAAATGATTTTTAAAGAAGTTTTTTTTTCTGCCCGAGCTGCCCGCCAAGCAATGAAAACAACATATCATACAATAAATTTTTAACCATGTATTCAAAAGTTATGAAAATTGTTGGGTCTTAAAGCTACTCCTTGGGCACATGTTGTGTGAAAATTTCAAAGAAAAAAATAAAAATTCCATTCGTAGTGAGCTGCCCAAAATCACTATCTTGCCAAAAAACACCGTTTGGTCCTTTAGGGGTTAAGCATAGGAAAACAAGCCCTTACCATCCTGGAGCCAATAGGTAGACATACAAAGAAAATGAATGGGTTACTATATAACATTTTAACTAAAATATTTGTTGGGTTTAGAACCGATTGGGATGAAAAACTTTGGGGAGCTCTTGGGGCATATATATTGTACAACATATAAAGTCACAACTAATTATACACAATTCCAAATGGTCTATGGGCAAGAAGCTTTCTTTCAATTGAATTTGAATCATCTTCTTTAAAGATAGCCTATTGGTAGTAGATTAGGTGACATTCTGAGTTTAGAGGCTAGGCTTTGTTAATTAGAACATTTGGATGAAAATAGAAGAGAGGTTGTGTACAAAACTTACATAGCCAAAAAAACCCAAATATCTTTTTATGATAGCAAATTACATCCTAAACAATTTAAAGTGAGAGATTTAGTGTTATTCTATGATAGTCAATTTCTTAAATTCCTTGAGAAATTTCAAATCCATTGGTTAGGTACTTACATTATTTTAGATATGAATCCTAATAGTTCAATTCAATTGCAAGATTTTGAAAGTAAACTCATTCATACTCATATCAATGGCTACCAATTAAGGTTGTATCACAGTTTAGCTTAGGTTGGCTTCAAAAATGGAGTGAGGGACATGTAATTCTAATTGGTAGTTGAGTGGGATAAAATATAGAATAATAGAAATAATTATTAAGAAGCTTAGTAATTATATAGGAGAAAATGAAAATAAAAAATGAATAATATAATTACAATCATACTAATAATCTAATAGGAATAAGTGGTTTTGTTATTTTAGCATAATAATTCAAGAATAAGAATATTAATGAGTGAAAAAAAATAAAAATAAAAATAAAACTTAATAATAGAATGGATTAATTATAGATTGGGGAATGATAGCTATTAATATAGGAGTGATAATAATTATTTTGAGAAGTAAAATAATAATAATAATAATAATAATAATAATAGAAATAGAAATAGCAATTGAGAGTCAACTACAAAAGGGGTCTAAATTAGTATAAAATAGGGGTAATAGTTTAGGGAGAACCCAATTGGAGGGAAAATTTTGGAATGATTGGAGTGTAGGAATTGTAAAGTGTATTTTTTCAATTGTTTTTCAAAATAAAATAATATCGAAATGAACAAATGTTATGAAAAAAAATAGAAAAGAGTAGAAAAGATAAATTTTAAAAAATAAAGATAAAGATGTGTGTATGAAAAAATATTATTAGAAAAAAAAATCAATTATAAATAACATAAGAAACATATACTTTGCAAATAAAATGCAAATATTCTCAAAGACAAATTTAAACACAAGTTTATGCCATTTATGAATGGATGGAATCATAATAACTAATTGAGAATAATGAGGAATTGTGAAGATTAACCATTTGGGAAAAGAGCCGTTGTTGTTCTAAAACCAATTGGTAGGATTGTTGGTGCTTCATTCCCACCCTTGAAATGATGCAAATACAACTAGGCTCTTAATGTTTTGTCGTAGTAAAGATCTATTGGGTATTTAAAATGTGTAGTCCACTTGCACCTTCCAAGCAATGGATCTTTATTATTTCTACTTTGGATTTTCCTAATTGCAATTGCTAACCAAATCAAGTTAAATTATAATTTACAGTTGATTTTGGCTATGGTGACCAAAACTTTATACCTATAGGGGTTAGTCAAGCAAAGAGTTAAATACCGGAAGTTTTTGGGCTTTTTATGCCCTTTCTAAAATGGTAAAGTTTACTATATACGGAAGAATTTTCTACTTAAGTTCTGACTTTGACTTGATTTGGTCAACTATGATTGACTTTCATCCAAATTCACCTTAATTTTAATCAAAACTTCATCCTACTCTAACTTCTTCAATAATACTTAATTTTTCAAGATCAAAGTGGTTTTGGAAACCTAAAATATTCTTTAAATTATTCTAGTCCAAACTTGTTCCTCGGTTATTCTTTAAACTTGACTATAATTTTCTAATCACTACTTACTACTTTAGACTTATAATTTTACTTGCTATTTTTTGGGTTGGAACATTTTTATCTTGTAGTTCCTAATTTTAACACTTTATTTTAAAACTTTTAAAGTAATATTCTAAAAAGGTTAAAAACTTTAACTTTGGAATTTTCTAAGAAAAAATACAGATGGATGAAGTTTGATTGTTTAGTTTTCACTTTAAAATTCAATTTTCACTTTTGACTTTTGATTCTAACTTAGATTCTAATCTTCCTTCTTTTCTTACTTTAGATGACTTTTCTAACTTCATCCACTTTTACAACTATTTTTCATCTAAGCATAACTTTTGGAGTTTTTATCTATTTTTTGAGTTTAATACCTTTTTGGAAAGCTACTAACTATATCTAACTACTTTTTAAGTTCAAAATTTGGGTTTCTAATTGTTTTAATGGTATAAGCCTAAATTTAACCTTTCACCCTATAGTCTAATTCAACTTCTTGTGCAAAAATAAAATAAGTGGTGGAAAAAAATCACAAACTTACCTTAAAACTCGGCAAATTCAATCATTCCAGCTTCATGTACCATAATCATTATTTCATTGTAATGCCCATCTAATTCCATTGTATACTTTTTGTATTTGAAATTGGTAAATCATATAGTGGTACAAGCAATTAAAAGAGTTCTAAACCTACTCCTATGTTTTCTAATTCTTTTCTTTTTCTTCTACCTCTTTCTAATATTCTATTTCTTTTCAGGATATTTTCGTGAATCAAATTTTATCAAATTTAACTCCTTAGTGCTTTGCCAATTTATTTAGGAATCAAACAAAGCTCAAAGACAAGCTTGTTTGGCTTCTACCAACCAAAGGTCAACTTCCATGTGGAGTTACGGCCAATGAAGTTCACCACTTAGCAGTGGACTAGGAGATCTAGAAAAACTAAACTCCCATTCCACTATTGATCAGTGGACTTCACCAGCCCCTAACTCCATATGGAAGTTGGCCCAAATAACTAAATTCTAGAAGATAAAGAAGTCAACTATTCCTTCATTCGTTTTTTCCTTCTTCTCTTCAGTCAAGAAATTCAATTGGTTGTGGTTATAGACTTGAGATACAAAAGGTGATCAAATGTTCAATTTTAGGAATTTCCCAAAATTTTCAAATAGGTGTAGAAACAAGAGTTCACTTTGTTAGTTGGACTCAAATTTTAAAAATTGTTATTTTTATGGATAAAACTCATCAAAGAGCAAGGAGCTACAAGTTGACCATGTAGATTGAAACAGTGCCTAATTTTTTAATATATTTATATTAACCCCTAAACGTGTCGACATCCATTTTCTAGACGATGAACAAATTGAAACTCTAGTTTCATCCTTCTAATTACTTGGATGAAAGTTATTTTAATTTGTGAAAATACATCCTCAAGTTTTTGTCCTATCTAAGGGTTGGATTTGGTGTGACTAGAGTTCATATATTTTACTAAAATTACAAATGTGCAAGTATGTCAAGTGATCAAATGGCATTGACTTTATTTCAAAATTGGATTAGCCAAAATGAGGTCATAGATAGGAAGAACACAAAAATTTCAAAAAATCACTGTATGAAGAGAACCTCATTTCAAATCCATTCCAATAAATTTTACTCAAAGAAATGATAATATTTTACTTGCAATCGAATTTTGAAGGAATTTTGGAATTTCTCTTTCAAAATTTACAAAAAAAGATTGGTGATAGCATTGGTGAATCTAACCATATAGATGGAATCTACAAATCATAATCTACAACTTTTATTTGCAGTTCAATTCCAAAATATGCTTCCAAATAGCACTTTATAATGATTTTTCTCAAATCATCAACTCTGGAGATGAATCTGGACGTTTAGGGGTTAAAAGCATCTTCTCTTAGAGAAAATCCATAAATTCCGCAATGAGACAATTTCCAACACCATTCAACCAACTTCCATTCAAGCCGATGTAGTCAACTTCATCACATGAACCAAAAAGAACAGCCCGCTTTTGAAGGTTCTAGAATGACATGACTGGCGAGACAAGAATTCTCAGTTTCTGACCACTGACATAATATTAAATGTAGTAAATATTACAATTTGACAACTGGGCCTGGTTAATGAAATTAGTTCGAAATAGCCAAAGGAAAACACTACACCCAGGAGAATGAGGCTTTAAATCTAGGAAGGCCAAGTGATCCCTTTCGCTCCTACACTACCATCTTTCACTGCATAGATTGAACTCTGACATACCCCCAAAATTTGTATGCCCATAGCACCTCACAATTATCTTACAGCAAGTCCAAGGTCAGAAGAGGAGTCAAATGGAAGGGTGGTCAACTCGCACTTGCAGATGCAACGGCAACCAATTTTTAGCAGCTGGCGACTTGGAATAGCCTTGCCTTGGAGTAGACTGCGCAGTTGAGACCGGTTGATGTCGTCTTCCAGAGATTTTCCTGTGGGGAAATTTCTAAGACTCTAATGTAATCTAATTGAAGGCGACTGAAGGTTTGGCGACTATTCTTCTGAGTTCTGACTATCAACAGACTACAGGACTTTAACTTTCTTCGCTTTCCTATCAGAGATGGTCATTCTTCTGCCAATGAACTTCAGAACCTCATCTATCAATATAACAGGGAATGCTAAAACGAAGACAAAGAGCCACTCGTTGAAATTGAGAGGCACAATGCCGAATATTGCTGCCAGGATGGGCACATAAAGAATCAAAAAATGGAGAGAGAAGGAGAACAGCATGGCTACAAGTAGCCACGGATTTGCCCATGGAGGCATGTGTACTAAGCTGCCATCTTCTGAAAGGGCGTTCAAAGAATTGAACATCTCAATGGCAACCAACACTGACAAGGAAAGAGTGGTTGCTTTGACTTTCCCAATTGAGAAGTAATCACAAGGATTCTTATCGAAGGAAAACTTCTCGCCGCCTGCTTTGAATGGCGCCACCTTGAAGTCTTTCCAATTTGGGCAGTCTCCCCAGTTTCTCAACTGTGAGAAGCTTACTAATGTATGGCCATCGCTTGATAAGTCAATACCAAGGAAAGAGGACTGCGTGTACCACAGTGAAAATGCACCAACAGTGGCGATTCCGACATACAAGCCGATAATCTGCGCAAGAGTACAAGAATGGACAGTACGTATGTTATATCCGAAAATCAGCAAGAAGCAACCGAGAACGGAATAATTAATAAGAAGAGAAGGAGATGCTGGAGGAGACGACTTCTAGCATAAGAGTGACTGAAGCAGGGAAACTGGATGAATTATAGTAAATTACCATGTATCGCAGAAGCACCCAGAGACTGATAAGAACATCAGTGCTCTTTCGTGGAGGGTTTTTCATTATGTCTGGATCGGGAGGGTTAAAACCGAGAGCAGTCGCTGGGGGTCCGTCGGTCACTAGATTCACCCAAAGAAGTTGCACTGGTATGAGGCCTTCTGGAAGGCCTAATGCTGCAGTCAAAAATATTGACGCCACCTCTCCCATATTTGAGGATATCATGTACCTGCAGATCCCGCAAACCGCATGTTCACTTCTAAATCCGAATTCGCATATGAATAGCAGCTCACATGGACAAGAATAGCATAATATGAAATGGACTATTACACACCTGATAAAGGCCTTCATGTTGTTGTATATTGCACGGCCCTCTCCAACAGCCGCCACAATTGTACTAAAGTTATCATCTGCCAAAACCATGTCAGCAGCTTCTTTGGCAACCTGCATAAACAACCCTCAAAAAAATTAACTTCAGCATGCCAAAGAGGCTTCAAGGATACCCAAGTTCAAGAGTTTCAGAGGCCTGATACTTGGAAGTACACAATGTCTTGGGTATAAACTCTAGTCCAATACCATATGTTCCATACTTGAGCAAAAGACAATATTTGTACCTCCGTGCCAGAAATACCCATAGCTATTCCAATGTCTGCCAGCTTCAAAGCAGGAGCATCATTCACGCCATCTCCAGTCATGGCCACTACCTCCCCACCGTCCTTCAAAATGCGAACTATATCTTGTTTATGCTTTGGTTCTGCCCGTGAGAAAACGCGACCTCCACTACCAAAGAGGATTTGCTTGCGCTTCTCTGGAGAAAGATCTAAAAATTCACGTCCGGTGAAGCTTTTCTCTCGAATATCTTCCTCCGCCGAAAAAACACCAATCTCACGACAAATAGCTTCAGCAGTGTTCTTGTTGTCTCCCGTTATAACCATCACTCGAATTCCAGCTTCTGAACAATCTTGCATAGCACTATGAACTTCCTCTCGAGGAGGATCCTGTAGAAAGCCACCACATTGTCTTAGAAATTTCCTGTTCCTCGAATGATACAACTCCTTCCTAATTTTATTGCTTATCAAGTCAGACCTCTCTCACTCTTCAACTTTGGTAATGAAAGACAGAACGCTCTACAAATATCAGACAACAAGACGCATAGAGTACTTACTCTCAACCCAGCCATGCCTACAAAAATAAGACCGCTTTCGATAACATCATAATTCGCAGGGTCCAACAATAGTTTGTGTGAACTATGAAACTCTCCATCGTAAGAACTGAGGTCACCCAAGTCTTCCTTGTATGCAAAACCCAAGCAACGAAGAGCTTTTGTGCTCAAGCCATGAAGTTTAGCAAGTATAGCATTTCGGGCCTCTTCTGTCAGTTCCTCCACTGAACCATTTGAGAGTTGCAAATGGGTGCTACGTTCCAATACGTTCTCAACAGCTCCCTGAAAAAGAACACCAAATTCAAGCACAACAGACATTTAGAATCAATTCACAATTTATATTAAATTTTCAGAGATTAGCCCATTGAAAAGCAAATTGAAAGATAGCGGTTTCAACCGCAATTGATGCCACCATGTTACACGGAACAGATGCCAGAAGCTCTCACAACAAAACCTGCATCCCCAAAAATGTCATTACTGGCTGTAAAGAGTGTTGAGAGTGAGATACCTTCACAAGAAGCTTGTTTATACCCTCTTCAGTTCTGACAATTGAACTCATGGATTTCCGACCACGATCAAATTCCAATATTGCGAGACGGGGTCCTCTTTTACTCCACCATTCATAACAACCTACCACACAGACAAAGACGCCTCGGTGTGAAACTCCACGAATCAAATGCAAATGAATACAGTTAGGCTTGACTGCGATCCGCACGAAATGACACTGGAACACAAATGCGAGAGGTATCACCACAAAAAGGGTGGATCTACCTACCTAGTTCAACACTCTCTACATCCGCTGAAGAGTCGACAGAAGCACGTTGCTCCATGATGAGAGACTGTGCAGCCGGGTCTGGTACTCCCATTTTCTCCACTAAAATCTACAAAATTGAATGATAAGAAACAAATTATGAGTTTATGACTAAACAAACTAACGAGTTCGAAAACTGATCAGAAGACTTAAATTCTTTCTCTTTGAAAGCTCATTTCTAATGTAAATGCGTTACGGGAGCAAGGGAACTCTAGATCAGAAATGAGGTTTCAGACACACCTTCAAAGCTGCCTCCGTCGGCAAGCCAACGGCTCGAAAAACACCATTCTTGAAAGAGACCCCAGCATCGTTACAAAGTGCAGCAATTTCTGCAAATGATTGTAGATTTCTATCCAGATTACCGACATCCAGACCTTCAATGATACCATCTTCGAAATTGTACGTTGTGCCTTCAACGTGAAAATCCCGAGTTTCTCCCGCTGCTGGACCATTGACCACAAGCTCCATGACAGACATTTGATTTGTTGTCAAAGTACCGGTCTTATCAGAACATATCACAGTCGTGCAACCTAGAGTCTCGACACTAGGGAGCTTCCTCACAATGGCATTCTTGGCGGCCATTTTCTTCGTCCCTAAAGCCAAGCAAGTAGTAATCACTGCAGGAAGTCCCTCTGGAATAGCTGCCACCGCTAATGCCACAGCAATTTTGAAATAATATGTGCACTTCTCAAATGAGAAACGCACATTCGTCGGCCACCCGTTTTTCATGTCCCAAGACAGAAAATACTCATAGTTGATGGCCCAAACAAGTACACAAATCACAGCGATAACTTTTGTTAAACGTTCCCCAAATTCATCCAATTTCTTTTTCAATGGAGTGTCGGTCTCCTCAAGAGAAGCCTCCTGAATTTGCGATTGAATCTTGCCAATTTCTGTGTTCATGCCAATGCTCACCACGACAGAGTTGAAGGAACCATTCACAACTACAGTGCCTGCGAAGACCATACACTCCTTTCCCTGCAACTCGATATCCTCCTTCACAGGCTGATGAGATTTCAACACAGCCACACTCTCTCCAGTTAACGAACTTTGCTCAACTCGCACTGTTGACGTCTTTAGAGAAATGATGCGCATGTCTGCAGGGACCTTGTCACCGACTCGCAAGTCGACAATATCTCCTGGAACAAGATCTCTCGCTGGTAGATCAGATATAGATACTCCGTCCCTGATGACCTCGGCATGCGCTGATTGCATCTCTTTGAGAGCTTCCAACGCATTCTCAGCGTTACTCTCCTGCCATACTCCGACTATGGCGTTCAGGATCAGGATCAGGACTATAACCATCGGCTCCACATAGGCCGTAACCCCGCCTTCTTCTCCTGAATGGCCGTCAATTAATGCTAGAACAAGACTAACAAATGCTGCAAACAACAATATTTTCACCAACGTGTCATCGAACTGCTCCAACACCAATTTCCACATTGGCTTCCCTGGTTCTTTCTGCAGCTCATTCCACCCATACTTCTTCCGGTTCGTTTCCACAGCACTATTGCTGAGACCCTTGGTTACTTCGACATTGAAATGATCCAGACATTTTTCCACTGGGTGCGCCCAGGCTGGAAAGATTTCCTCCGCCATTGGCACAATAATTTGACCGTTACGCTCGTGTACTGTTCAGATTCACTAAAATCTCAACACAAGAGTACAGATAAATAGTGTCAACTCGCAGCTTTTGCAAGAAGAGCATCCGCATAAACTATTTTATGTGTGGCTTCCAAGCTTCTACCTACTCTAGCTCGTGGACAGGAACAAATGGACATCACTCCATTATGAGAGGTACTCTGACACTTCTTTGAAAACTAGCAGCGTCACAACGGTATGCACTCTAACTCGGTCTTTAATACCGAACCCTGGTCGATATCCGTCGCTCTACATGGCACACATCGACTCTCTTCTTGTTTTTCTTGACGCTTGATCTGCAACAATGAACAGCTGACAAGTGAACAGAGCCGGGGGGGAAATGAGGAAAATGTGTCTCGATCTAACATCCAGTCCTCGCTCTCGTTTATATAAACCACAGGCTAAATAAGAAGCGAGGCGCTAATCAAATACAAGCAAGAGAATGGAGAAGACACAAATTTCACGTTAATCTCATCGATCCTTTCGTTCTTCTACAAAACCTACAAAGACAAATTAGAAAACGGCTTTGTAATTCTTACAGTCGTACAGTGACCATACCTAGAATATTTCCAAAGCAGTATGATCTCTTTTCAAACTTCAGACAACAGCAAGAACATTCGCTCAGGCAGCCGGAATAGGATAAGGCATAACAACTAACTTGTTTACAGAAGGCTTCAAGGTTCTTGAGGGTTCCATTCTGGAGGAGAACCTACGGCTATAAAAAAGAAATAATCAATACAGAAACTCACCGCAACCGAATTTGAAGCAGCGGTTAACATGCTTTCCCGTAACGATCCTACACGAGGCAGAGTCAAAGAGAGTTTGCAAGGCCAACAACCAGGGCAGAGTGGCAGACGCAAACGTGGTCAACAGAGGCCAGCACCAGCAGTCCTTCACAAGGGGCGACAAGGTACAACCGGACAGAACGGAGTGTACCACCAAGCACAGAAAGCGAACGGCGATGAAGAATAGACGAGGCAGGGGCTGCAAGCGGAACTTAGCACGTCTAACACGCGATGACGATCGTTCAGTACGAGAGCGCGGAGCTTGTCGGGACTCTGGAGCAAGGAGCGGAAAACGCGCTTGCGCTGCAGATGCAGTGCAGGTGATGACCGAAGCAATACCGCGTTATTGGACACCCCCGCTTGGTGCGCAAGCGCGTTAAATTATTTGCGCATTTATTCACCACTCGTTCGCCTCAGACATATATTCTCACTCTCCTCCAATATTCTCACTCTTAGCTTTCACAAATCACACCATTCGTTAGCGCTTAACCTCGGCTGACGCCATTGTGCGAGGTTGCCGAACTTCACCACTCATCCAGATTTGACCGTGCATTTGGCCCTGTTCTCGCAGGATCTTCTCAGAACGTCGAGTCGCCATGGAGCCGAGCGCCATAGCAGTACAACTTGCGAAGTGCAAGTATTCTGAATTCTCTAAGCTTGCCTTGAATGCGGTTGATTCCTGTACACGAATAGTGTACATTGAGTAAGTTTCAGTTTCTCGTGGTAGCATTCGCGACTGCAGAAAAATTCTAGCGAGCGCATGACTCGTGTTTGATGTTCTATTTGTGGTGAACTTTCCGTCAAATCTGTTGGGCATGGTGGATGCGAAGAATTTTGTTTGCAGACTTGGTGGATGCGAAGGTCGTATGGTCTGAAGCTGCAAACTTGAGTTACGATCACTGTTTGCGCAGACGAACTACAGTGGCAAGCAAGTTATGCTGCCGAAACATCGGAATGCTAACTTAACATCAGCAGCGCGCAAAAGTCGTGAGAGCATCTCAGCAAGGGCATTAACATAACATTGTTTAGCAATGAGGCAGGGGTCTCTTTTGGAGCCTTGAAAAGGAACTCCTACAGTGAACAAAATTGTCTTGTACGGCTCCTCACTTCCTCAGCCTCATCCAATCCTAGAAATAACTGATAAGTCCATGGAAGCATCTAGCAAGGTATAAGACCTTCGTAACATGGGAGGACCATAGCTTGGTTATACAATGGTATGAAAATAGTTCAAGGAGAAAATTCTCTGCTTCATTGACCTCCACCCTAAAGTTTAATAAGTTTATATGCAAACTCTCTTATAGCAGCAAACATGTCAAAATTCTATTGGTCTTAGGTAGAAGCATCTATAACCAACCCTCTATTTCTAGAAGGACAAGCCTATGACTATGGATTTCAAGCCTCACAATCCTTTATTCTATTTGTTGTGATTTTTGCAATTATGTATGAATGAAATTTTTATATTTATTTTTCAAAGATGAAATCACATGACTTCTATAGTTTATAAAAATTTCAATTTTTTTGTTAAAATTTGAAATTATTGTGAAGTTTTTAAGAAAAAGTGAAAAAAAGAAATTGTGCCGAATACAAAATACAATCAAAGAACTTGAAATTCTCACCACAAGTGCATATTATGGTATATAACATCATGGTATGAACCAAACTTACTGTGTCACTTGAAAATTGGAAAATCAACAAACCATGGTCATAGGTCCAATTTTTTTTAAATATTGAATTTAAGAATTTTTAGAAATTTCTAATCAAAGTAGAAATTAAACTTGATAAACTTCATTTTATGAGGTGTGCTCAAATTCAAAAATTATCATTTTTACAACTTAAATTCACATCAAAGTGCACAAAGCAAGAAGTGGCCAAAATACATTACATAGGTGATTTGTGGATTAAGCATCTTCCTCTTTTGAAAACTCAAGAATACCATAATCTACATATTTTAGATTACTTGTATCAACATATTTCAAGATTGATTCAAGATTTAAGGCTAGAAATGTGTGCTTGCATTTTAATGTGCCTAACAACCCAAACAACATGCCCACCTAATATTATCTCTTTAGCACCCCAAAGTATGTATGTGGAGATGATAGAATTGAGCTTTAACTAAAGGTGATGTTTTATCCAAATAGCTTCTCATTCATCTAAAGTATTGCAAGATTCTTTGACCCCTAAAAGCTCCAACAATCATATTTCAGATGATGAATAGAAGGCTTTTGACCAATATTTTGTTCAAATACTTTTTCATTCATCCAAAATAATCTTTAAATCTTTAAAAGATAAATTTCTATAACTAATTTGATGAAAATACGGTAAATCATATATTCATGTACAAATTTAAGTGAAAATGTGCAAACTTTCAAAAAATGATTAAGGCATTGAAGGATTAAGCAATATGATTGTTTGAAGACCAAATTGGTGAAATTGAGGTAAATAAAACAACGGCATCAACATCTTGGTTGTCTTTTTTTTTATCATGTCATGGGTTTCTATATGTTTTAAATTTTAAATTTTCTTTAGAAAAACAACAAAACGGTATTGAGGAATAAGCAAAAAAGAAATGTAAAAACTCTATATAGGATTTGTAGGCATAGAATGTAGTATATAGTAAAAAGAAGATGCAGTAGTAACTTTTGGAAGCTTAAAACCATGTGCACATCCCAAGGCATATGTATTCATTTAATCTTGTCTCATATATGGATTCATTGATTCATACATTTGGTTGGTTGTAATTTAGCATGTTGTATAAGCATGGTGTGAATAAATAGCTATGGCCATTGATATTTGAATAGAAATGGGATTGTTCATTGTCACTCATAATCATACACTAGAACTTATGTAAAGTGAAGTTTTGTAAGCCAATTACTTCTCTAAAGTGATATTATTCCTTTGGTCTTGGCCTAGACGCATTGAAGATGTACTAAGTCAGTAAAAAAAGAAAAACAACTTTAATTGAATATAAAGATGTCACTCTAGTGAATGTGACTTCAATACATATGTGCCATGAAATTGTAGCCCACTAAAAAATCTTCAAACATCATTAACGCTGAAGCCCCTCTCTAAAGCAATAACCTCTAATGTATTGTTCTCCTCCATTCCTAGGGCTATTAGCTTGTAAAAGTTCTATTGTAGTATACAACCTTTGAATTTGAAATTGCATAAAAAATGAAAATTTAATAGAATTCTTTGTAAAGTCAAGTACTATTCCAAAATTGGGATTTTAGAAGCACCAAAAAAATGCTTGTCAAAACCTATTTATGACATTCCTCATTATATTCAATGCCATTTTCTTGCTAAATATGATTGAACCCCATTTTGAATGAGTTAAAGGATAAACCTTTTGATTATTTTACAACAAAAATTGCTCTTGTATCAAAAGATTTCTGCACAACTCTATATTTTGTCCCCAAATCACTCATACATATTACAATAATTGCACATTTTCACAATCCACTCCAACAATTACATCAACTCAAGTTTAAAATCCAATTCCAACAAACTAAATAAAATTCTATCCATAACTTAACCCCTAAAGGACCAGCCTTGTGTTTTTGGCAACATAACTTTCGGAGGCAAGTACATGTGAGCAAAGATTTGACTTATTTAGGCTGATATTTTTTTATAAGGTGTGGACAAGGAATATCTTCCATGAGTGCTAAATTTCATTTCATTTGAATATATGAGTGAAAAGTTATGATGCAAAATGTTGTTTGTTTTTCAACTCACACACCTAGGTTTGATAATAAAAAATTACTTTTTTCAAAAATAAAAATTTTGAAATTGATTTTCTAGATTTATAAATACGGAGAAGGCTTTGAATTATTCTAGTTTGATCAATGAGATGAAGGTTATGAGGAGTTTTAGTTTGCCGGCAGTTATAGGATCTCTACTCTAAAATAAACTTTGAAATCCTTTATTTAACTCCATTTTTAATGTATTTTAAAAAAAAATGAAATCATAGGATGTAGATTGTTTATTACTACATTACAAACCATAGGAATTGGCATTTTTTCAATTCCATAACTAAATTCTTAACAATTTAGTATTTGAATCATTCTTTACTTCTTTTGACTCACTATTTTTTTCCTATATGCTGTACAATTCCAAATGATTTGAAAATTTTCAAGCATGTAGCCAACTTGCCTTGAAGAATGAATCCAAAGAAACACCACCATTTTCAACATTTTTACATACAAAAGTGAGCTTGTAAAGAGCAGCTACCCGTTTTTTCGCAGAGCTTAAAAAAAGATTTAATTTTGTCACTTCAAATGCTAATATCTTGCAATATACATGGTGGAAATTTCTGAATTTTTTCACATCTTCTCAAACTAGCATACAACAAGATCCTATGTTTACATGTGTCCAAAAATGTTTTTTTTCTAAATTTTTTACTTGTACCCAAAGTAGTAGATTTGGAGCATTTTTGGTGAATACATAGTCAAGGAACTTTAGAGGTTAAATTAGGTTGTTTGTCAATATATTTTATTTTGTTTGTTACATTGAGGTCTTTGGAATAGTGTGTCCCTTGGTCGCGTTCTTTGTACTGTTGGAAAACACTCTATGAAGAAGCCGATACATAAGCTTTGTTTTGTAGCATTTGGATCGACGGTGTCAAAGTTATGGATTTTTGAGTTGTTTTTTAATTTTTAAAATTATAAAATTACTTCTACTTTTATTTTGATTGTGGCAACAACATTAGCATAGGGCACACTAGTTCTTCTTTATGTCAACAAAAATTCAAGATGTGTGTAAAGTTTTGATCCCAAATGGTTCCGTGATTTACATTCAAGCCTATTGAGGTTCAAATAGTGTTTGGGATCAAAAAGTTGGGCCATTCACTCTAAAAATAGTTGAATGCAAGTGGCAAAAACTCATAACATGAAAAAATTGAAATAAAATTTTCAAATTTTATTTCTTATAGATTATATATTTGTCTATGTAGAAGGACTTGGAAAGATTTTATTCATTACAATTTAATTAGTGATGAGAAAATTATAGAACATCTTGTTTTGCAAGTAAGGTAAACCTACCTATGACAAGCAAAATGAGTGGTCTAAACTATTGCCATTAGCAAAATGATTCAGATTTTTTTCCATACATAGACATATGTGAGAATTGAAGGAAGCAATTGAAAATTTATTTTTTCGACAAAATAAGAATTTTTTATGAATTTTTTATGAATTTTTGAAGTGTATAGCCCAATTAGCTCAACAGAGTCTATAGACTACCTCAAATCAGCAAAAAGGGTTTCCATAATGGTCATTTTACCACCTAAAGCAATCACAACATTTTCTAACATGGCTACAACATTTCCTGACATGGCCATGATTGACATGAAGGAATAAAAAAAAGAACTTTTTATGACTAATTTACACTTAAATGGTGTAAGTGCCCTATGATAGTCACTAATAACTCTATAACCATCTCCCAAGACAAAACTATGGCCACAAATTAGCCTAATGTAGTCCTAATCTCATTTATCAGAAAAAATCTGCCATGAGTTGGTGTAAGACTCTAATGGGTGATTTTCTAGATGACTGCATTAGACAATTTGCCTATCATGAGCTGGTTTACCTTAATCAAAGCATCAAGTGAGCTCAAAACTAGCGTTATTGATGCAATGGGGATGTTGTTGCAAATGCTACAACAGCCGTACAATACTGCTACAATTTAGTATACCAATATGGTAAAATGCTTAAAGTGACATGCATATTATTGAATGAAGAGGCTTCATTCTCTAAGTTCTTTAAATACTTTCAAGTGAAACTCAACCTCATTTCTTACAAAACAAACACAAGGGTTGACAACAATCCACACTCTTTCCCATAGAGCAGGAGTTTGACATTGATTGGGGACCTATCAGTAGTTCAGTACTTCCTTGAATTGTGAGAAAGTCACTGGGATCAAGAATCCATGACAACCTCATGGATTTGATTCAACATCAATATTCCATGTGGTTGGGTTGATCACTACAAAATTGCGCTCCAAAAATCTTGAGTACCATGGATACATCAGAAAGAATTGTAAAAATTTTACCTACCCAATTCTGTTCAGTTGTGAGCATAGTCAACTTCATTTTGTTGGGAGTATATTTGGCACACAGCTATCCACAATTGTAATGCATTGGTTCATTATTTTGTTACTCCCTTTGTTTCCAAATAAATCCATGGTATTCCCACAATTTTCCACTAGAAACCACAGATCTGTTTTGAGACAAAGGGAGTACTACGATAATTTGTCAACTCTTAGATGTCCAAAATTGAGTGCTTAACCCCTAAATGCCCAAGGCATCAGATTCTGGTGTTTCCAAAACTTTGAAGTTAAGTAAAATCCAACCAAATTACTATTATTATTAGTTTATATTTTTGGAGAATTCTTTTGAAGTCTAGTTTTATAATCAAAAAGTTGATATTAAAAATTAAAGGATAATGATTTTTCTATTGAAGATTTTGTACAAGGATGCTCATTGCAATCTTGACTTCCCGTAGTGTTGAGGACTCTTGGAAATGAACCTCAAATATACTAGATCTTGGAGGAAAAATCACATGAGAAATTAATTTTGAAAAATTGTAGAATAGATTTTGAAAAATAGTAAATTGATTGGGGTTGTGCATGCTTGGCCCTATAACCTCATATTTTTTAGAGACCAACTTTTTAGAGTAGACATGCAAAAAGTGAATTGAAAAATTTTCATAGTTTTTACACCCTCATGATCAAACATTATAATCTTTCAATCTATAAGTGATATTGTTATGTTTTCTTTTCCTATGTGATCTCTAACATGTCTAGTTTGAATTTGTATGGTTACAATTCAAAAGAAATTGGTACAACTTATGAAAATGTTGACTTTTTGTTCAATTTAGAGCAAATTTCAAGAAGCTCCAAACAGTCCTTGGGCATTTAGGGGTTAACATTCTCCGTCCATACCCACAAAACATATCACATGCAATATTCAATTTAGATCTTACCATTCTCTGTCCATGTAATCTAGGTCGACAAATTAAACACAAAGTACAAAAATCTACCAATAAAACATCCGTTAGTAGCTTGTAGAATTAGGGTTCAGGGTGGCAAGCCACCGTTTGAGCAAAATGAAGAACAACAGGTCGTTTGCGAAGAAGATTGCAAGCACTGGTTGGACTCCCAATTCCAAATTGTGTCGGGGATTAAGGTAAACCAGGCCATGACAGGCAAACTGCCTAATGCAGTCATCTAGGAAACCACCTATTAGAGTCTTACATCAACCCATGGAAGATTTTTTGTGATAAATGAGATTAGGACTACATTAGACTGATTTGTGGCCATAATCTTGTCTTGGGAGATGGTCATGGAGTTATTAGTAATTGTCATAGGGTACTTACACCATTCAAGTGTAAATTGGTCATAAGAAGTTATTTTTTTATTTGTTCATGTCATGGCCATGTTAGGAAATGTTGTAGCCATTTTAGAAAATGTTGTGACTGCTTTAGGTGGTAAGATGACCATTATGGGAATCCTTTTTGCTGATTTGGGGTAGTCTACAAACTCTATTGGGCTAATTGGGCTATACACTTCAAAAATTCATAAAAAATTCTTACTTTGTCCAAAAAATAAAACTTCAATTGCTTCCTTCAATTCTCACATATGTCTATGTATGGAAAAAAAATCTGAATCATTTTGCTAATGGCAACAGTACAGACCACTCATTTTGCCTGTCATAGGCAGGTTTACCTTAGTGCATGTGAAGAGATGCAATAACGCTTCTTCAAGAATGGCCATAGCCATAACCTAGAAGTAATAGCAGATCCCCGTGAGTAGAAACAAGGTGCCTCCTGACACAACGTGATTCTCTCGGGATTTAGGCACGACACTAAATCCTGCAAACGAAGTGGGCCTCGAAGGGGCATTTTGTGTTTTACTCGGGGGTAAAAGTAAAACCTGCCCCCCTATTTGAGCCGTGCCTAGGGTATGTTCTAGACCACTTTAAGCTAATTTGGGGTCTCTGATCGCAAATATGAATTCGGAATTTGCAAAAAAAATAATGTGCAAAAAATAAAAAATTCCTGCGTTTTCCCCATGGTAAATCTGGCCCCTACGGGGCCCACTTCGTTTGCAGGATTTAGCGTCCTCCGGGATTTAGCCAGAGAGCCAAGTGTTCGAAAATTAGTGCAACTACTAAAGGATAATCGGGCTAACAAATCACACGAGAGCAAAGACCAAGACCAACTGCTAGTCTATGTTTGCTGAAGAATAGGCGGGGTACTCTATCTCTGCAACTAACGGTCTCCAATGTTCCTATGTTTGCTAAACTTCTTCTCAGAAATTTCATGGTTACAAATATTGTAGCTACGAAATCCACATTGCTAAGTTTGAATTCTGTAAACTAGCTAAATGTTTTAGCAAATTAAGTTATGGGGCCAATGTCGGCAACGCCAGTGCAGACACCTGGCTCCTTCCCTTTTCCAATCAGCGTCTGTCAGGGAATTGTTATCCTTTTCGTCACCGTCGAGTTTGGCTGAGGAAACCTGTTGCTCTCATTTTCCTTGTGAATTCGTGCCCTTTGTGGTCTTTTCAGAGATGGCTGAGTCGGGGAGACAGAGGATTGTGCGAGTGGTCACTGACATCTCGCTTAATTTTTACTCCTACATGTTTGTTCTGAAAGACACCGTAGTATTTCCAAAGTGGTTTTGCCAGTTTCTCATCAATTTCTGGAATAGCTTTATTAGGATATGGTGGACAAGGCTCTGACGGAAGCTTCTCTTGCTCACGACGGTCGCTGAACTTCGGGTGGAAGAGTTCTCTTCTGCATGGGAGAAAACTATCAATGTTTGCCACTTGCATTAACGTTGTGATTGCCACTCTCCACAAATGAAATCGAGTTGCACTGCGGAGCGACGGGCGTTTGCTGAAGAGACTGCAAGTGCAGTGCTGCCAGGGCGTTCGCACCTTCAAATTATGGCGCCTTGTTTCGGAGCTCTGATGATCTTGAGGTTGGATTCCTCCATAGCCCCGTCTTGATGGTTTGAAGTGGGAAAATTGGCAGGCAGTGCGATGCGGATTGCGCCCAAGTAGAGACCTAGATTTTTATAAGGAAGAGAAACAGACGCGCAATATATATTTGCTCCTTGGCAACCAAAGTTGCTGTGGTAGAATGTTTGCATTTCCATGCGCAAATTGGAACCCTTGCAGCCTTATTCGTTTTCATGCCCTGCTAAATCTGTCCCTCCATCAATTTCTTCTGTGTGCATGCCTTGGCACCTTTAACGCCTGGAGCCTTGTTTCGGAGCTCTGATGGTTTAGAGGTTGAATTCCCCCACAGCCCTGTATTGATGATTTTGAAGTGGAAAATTGGCAGGCTGTGCGGTGCGAATTGCACGTAAGTGTATACCTAGATTTTTGTAAGGAAGAGAAAGAGACGCGCAATATGTTCTTGCTCCTTGGCCACCGAAGTTGCTGCTACAGAATGTTTCGCATATCCATGTGCGATTGAAACCCTTGCAGCCTAACCCATGTTCGTCCCTACCAATCTTTCTCTCCTCCCATATCTTCTGTGCGCATCGCTTTTTTATCGTCTTCGCGATTTCAAAGCCTGGCTCCTTGTTTCAGATAACTGTGAGGTTTCATTCTCCTAGAGCTTCATCTTGCTGATTTCGATGTGGAGAATTGGCAAGCTGAGCGATCCGGACTGCGTCTAAGTAGGGGTCCAGATATTTTTTAGGAATAGAAACTGGCGAGCATTGACTCCTTGCTCCTTGCTCCTTGACCATCAAAGTTGCTGTGACAGAATGTTTTTGCATTTCCATGCGCAAATTGGAACCCTTGCAGCCTAATCCGTATTCTTGCGCTACCAATCTGTCTCTCCACCCATTTCTGTGTGCATGCCTTGTCCATCGTCTTCTCACTTCCTACACATAGGTGGAATTCGTATGGGGCAATGCCCGCGGAGGAGGGAATTGTGCAGAAAAATGTGTAAGGTATGAGGGAGCCCCACGAGGAAACACTCTTTTTTGCACAATTCTCTACGACAAGGGGTATTGTTTGGTGTAAATTGCTCACTAGAACATGCGGGAAATGAAAGAGAGGATAAAGATTTAATCTTTGGAGGAATAGAATTTTTTTGAAGAAAGAATTTGTAATGTCTGGTTACAGAAGTGGACCTATGAATCATACTGATTGCGCATAATAACCTACCTAGCAAATGAACATAGAATTTTCTAGTGGGGGTTATGAAGTAATTGAAATAGAAATTGCATTTTGCAAGACAAATAATAGAATGAAATACATGAAATCCATAGTCCTAATTATTGAGTTGAGCTGAATATTCTAAGGTAGGATGAGCTACTTCAAAGTAGGATTCTATTGATAGCAAGGACTTTGTGTTCGTGGGGTTTGATTTCTAAGCTTGACATTAGGTGAAATTCAAGATTCATTATTTCAATGTCTTAGGGCATTGCTAGTGGTATGGCAAACAAGGAGACAAGGCTAAGTAGTTTGGGGATAAGAAGTGTTCAATCAACATAGCTAGGACTAGTCAAATGATTCTTTTAGATAAAGGAAAATTGTATATTTTTGGGGTAGTTTGGGCAACTTAGACACTATTGCTATGTCATCTACAAATAATTCATTAGATTAGCAATGATGAAGATTCTTTTTGCTTTTGCACACAAAGAGTATTGCAATGGGTTGGTAGTTAATATTGTAAGTTGCATAGGTAGGGCAACTATTGAGTCAATCCTCTTAGAAAGTGCCCTTGTATTTTGACAAATGAACCTTCTAGAAATGCACTTAGAATTAAAACATCCATTAATGAATATAATTTATTTATTATCAAGATTTATTAGATGCACTTTTGCTTAGATTCTCAACTCAACTTGTATTAACCCCTAAAGGACTAAGGAGCCTAGTTTTATTTTGAGAACTTAGGTAGGCTCAATTGACTTCATTATATGGAATTTTTTCATGAATTTTTAAGGATGGATGCTAATCATCCGAATCTACAAGTAATGCTGGTTTCATGTCATTTCCATAAATATTGCAAAAATTAGAAGTTTTTTTTATGTATTTCACTGTCAAATTAGGCAAATAAAAATATGTTCTATAAAAATATTGATTATTTATTGGATTGTATAGATTGATACATAGTTACTCAAAAATATTGAACACTTCAATCCCGAATAATGAGGTGAAAGTTATAAAGAGTTTTATTTTGCAAGTAGAAAAGGCAAAAAATAGATAAAGTCATTTTTGGAACTCCATTTCAAAAATTTTAAGAGAAAAATTAAAACAAGAGATGTTAAATATTATCACCATTGGAAATAACAATTCTCAATTCTTCATTAAAGTTATTAGTATTTTAGACTTTTCTTTCATTCAGGTTCATCTTCTACTTTCTAATTTTTAAAAATATGAATATACAAGTTTTTTTTGGTTAAATTTTATTAAATATATTTTCAATCCATTTTCCAATATATTGACTAAAACACACAAGTTATGTAATACATATGTGTGTTTTTTCTAAAAATGCTGAAAGACAAAATTTCACCTTTTAGAAGGATTAGAAAAGCATACATTTTGAAGTTTAGGCACATTGAACTTGAGATTGGTGGGGATATGCATTCTTAAACTTTAGAAGGATGAACTTGAACAAGTTAACCCCTAAATGTATTTGACTATGTTTTCACCAAAAATGCTCCAAAACTGTCATTTCTAGTACAAGTACCAAATTTTAGAAAAAATACATTTTTGGACACATAAGACCATAAGATCTTGTAGTATTTTGGTTTGAGAAGATGTGGAAAAAAATTCAGAAATTTCCACCTTATAGATTGCAAGATATGAATGTTTAAATTGACAAAAAGTCATTTCTTGGCCTTGCAAAAACTTGGGCAGCTGCACTTCACAAGGTCAGATCACTATGAAAAAATGTCCAAAATGGCTGTAACTCTTTGGATTCATTCTTCATGGAAAGTTCTCCACATTCTTTAAAAATTTTAGATCGTTTGGAATTGTACAACATACATGAAAAAATTAGTAAGTAGAAAGAAGAAGAGAATGATTCAAATACTAAATTGTTAACAATTTATTTATGGAATTGAAAAATGCCAATCCCAATAGTTGAAATGTTGTAACAAACAATCTACAACTAATGTTTTTGTTTTTTTCCAAGAATATTGAAAATTGAGTTAAATAAAGGTCTTCAAAGTTTATTTTATAGTGGAGATTCCATAACTACCCACAAACTACCCACCATTGAAACTCTTCATAACTTTCATCTCACAAATAAAAAATGGAATGATTCAAAGCTTTCCACATATATATATAAGAAAACCAATTTCAAATTTTTATTTTAAAAAAAGTGATTTTAAAAAAAAAAATTTGTTGCCCAAGGTGCCTGTCAAGCAATGAAAACTACATATCATACAATAACTTTTTAACCATATCTTCAAAAGTTATGAAAATTGTTGTGCCTCAAAGCTATTCCTTGGGCACATGTTTTGTGAAATTTTGAAAGAAAAAAAACCTCCATTCGTAGTGAGCTGCCCAAAATCACTATGTTGCTGAAAAACGTGGTTTAGTCCTTTAGGGGTTAAGTAAAGGATCTAATGGTTGGACTTGTTATAGAGTAAATATAGATGATGATTTAACCTGACTTTGGGTGCAAGTATTTTGAAAAATTTTGGGCTTCTAAATATGAAAGAACTTCAGATATTAACCCTGTAAAGTTGGAGACAATTGTAAGGTTTCAATTGACAAATGTGAATAAATGAAATATTCTAGGAAAAAAATTTCTATTGAGTTTTTTTAAAGTTCCTTGGGTGTATTTGTAGTTGATAGTAATGAAAATTTCCTCAATCATGTATTTATGGCTTTTCTACAAAGGAAAATCTTTATCCACATATTACAAAACTAAGACATTTTTCTAGGAAATTTGATAACTTCTAGCTCTTTGTTCTTGATGTGAATTTTAACCATAAAAAAAAATTTCTTTAAATATGAACCCAACTTTTGAAATGCAAGTTACCAAGTCTAATTTCTACTCCAATTTGAATATTTGAAAATTTCCTAGAAATAAATAAGTTTTTGCAATTTGAACTTTTAGCTGATAAGCACAATCTACTAATTGTTTTTTAACTATTGAATGAAATATGGTTTATACCATAACACCCTATCATACATGCCCACGCTAAGATTTCTCAAGCATTTTTTTGTTTGACATGATTTTTTTCACTTTTTCTTCAAAAAATCATAGTATTTTAAAATTTTCATCTACCAATTCAAAAATTTCGACTTCTCTTGAAAAAAGATGACATATGATTTTATCTCGTTTTATATTTGTACCAATTTCACATTATTCAAAATTGCATACTTAGAATGACTACTTTTGTCTTATGGAAGATATGAAGAGCATCTCTAGTAGTCAATGAACAGTTCATTCAAGCAAAACATTGTGTCTAAGATTGGGAGAGTGGATCACTTGTGTACAACTCCCTATCTTAACTTCCAACCAATGCCAAGAAGAGACTTAAATGTAGAACCACTAGTAATACTCTTACCCCTTCCAAATCTATAACGTCACCATATAGCAAAATCTACAAATTAACATAACATTGTTAACTAGCCTAAACCATTCTCCCTTGAGGGATCTAGGGAGGGATTATCCCAATCTCCAAGTGAATTTAGTTTAATCTACATAGAATCATTAGCTGGCTAATGATTTTGCAACACTTGGGGCTCTAGCCTCCTAGGGGAGCTAAAGAGACCCCACATTGGTTAAGGTGAAGACACCCCAAACCATCCCTACACCCACTTCTAACAAATACATTTCTATTAAATTGTGTCCCCTAAAATGTCATAAAATTGTTCCCATATTTAATTGCAAATAGTTGATTGTTGATTTAAGTAGATTTCAATTTTAGTACCAAGCTATGTGACAAGTTCAATGGCCTAGGGAGTTTCACTTTGAAAATTCATTGAAATTACATGTCTTATCGAAAAATTCTAATTTTTTTTTAACCCTTGATTTTCAATTGCTTATACTACAAAAATACTTTTAAAAGAAGCAGTTGCCTCCAACTATGCTGAATTACTTATTTGAATGGTTTTAGATGTTTTCACATTAACCCTGTAACAACGCTGAAGACTGAAATTTTCCAATTAATGACTTAGGATATCTCTGTAATAGACAAAGAAACAATTCTTTATCTACTAAGCTTATTTTTTATGGTGGGAGGTGGGGCAGGCAGAGTCTTCTTAGGCATGAGTCAGCCCTCATTGGGAAACTGCAAAGTGGACCTTTGGTGGACGTGGTGGCAGCTCCCTCGAAAAGATAATCGCAATACAGTAAAAAAGAATAAAAAGTCGATTGGCATGCACTTACTGGAATCTCAATTCTTACAGCAGTGCGGAACTGCGAACAATTTCAACTGCAAATTCCTGCAAATTCCTTGACTACCCAAATTCGTATTCATCAGTACATGTTTTCATGCAAGGATTGCTACCACATTCTGCTGCAGGCTATTCGTCAATCGATTCAGGTACGGTCTTTTCTTTCCTCACTTGGGTGCCGTTCATATCATTCAAGCGCTCTTGCCGTTTCTCCTCTAGCTTATGGTTGTTCAATTTGTCGAAATCGTTTTTTGCTTTTTGGGGGGTGGCAATCAAATTTGTTTCTCTGGATTTGGTATTCCTGACGTGGTAGTGGATTCAGTTCCATCTTTTTTGGCACAGTTTTTAGAAATGAGTTCCGGCCTCGGTCAGTAGTTGTTGTTGCGCATCGGTTTTGACGACGTCTTAGCCAAGGATGTGTAATTTTACTTCACTTTGAGCGCATTGGAAGTCGTCGAGTGGGTCCGTTCTCCAAGAATTGTACGTCGAGGAGAAGTTCGGTTTGCGGACATAGGGAACTCCGCCTGGGGTATCTGAAGTCTAAACCCTAAACCCTTCAGTTCTATGGGATGTTAGGTAGTCAGAATCGCATGGCCCGCAGCTTTTGACCCTGAAAGCTCCTTTTTAGGAGGTCCGCCATTGTTGAGACTACTGGACAAATTCAGAAATGCACATGTCATGAGCTTAATTAATATTAAAGTCTGCAGGTTCAACGTGATGTGTATGTCTGTAGGTTGAAACATTTGGAAACCAGTTGCGGTTTCGCTGTCTTTTCATTGTTGGCTGTCTGTGTAAACTGATCTCTTCTTTTCCAATTTGCAGGAAAATTTGAGGGAGAAATTAGGAAGTATGGACAATGACGGTCATCAGCAGCTTGCTTCGCAACCTGCTGTTACACCCATCGCAGACCTTGATGAGCTTCTGTCTAAATGGGATGGGAGCTCACCAGCAACTCAAGAGTTGCTGCATCATGCTAGTGGAGTTTCAGGAGATGACCACCTTGAAATGAAGGAGATAGAACCCAAGGATATCGATTTTATCCTTCACCAGTCTGGAGTGGATTCATCATCGTTTGCAGGTCAGTAGTGCGTCTTCAAATGAATGAGGAAGCTTAGAAATAGGCAATTTTAAAGTTTTTGCAGTGAATTATCACCACCATATATGTTATAAGGTAGGGACACCCAACATTGTCACTTTTAGGGCTGAGTTTACTTCCTATCATTGGACTGTTCAAATTTCTATTGATGTTATTGTTAACAAATGAGAGAGAACTCTGTCGATTTGATATTTTGAACATGATTTGGCAAATGTTATAAAGGTTCGAAGTTCGTCATTGGTCGACAATCTAAAACAGATATTCAGGTATAAACAGGGCACCCGGGAAGCCATTACCCCCAGGTATGCAAAATTGAAATGTATACTTACCCTTTGGGTAATTTGCATAATTTACACTTATCCCCAACTTTCAGAACAAGCATGGCACAGGGGTTAAATTTAGTTTTCGATTTAGCCTAATTGCAACCATTGTCTACTAAATTATAGGGTGGCAATTTGGGGACCCTGGCGATTTTGGGTGGCAATACTTTAGGTCAGTTGGTTGAAGAAAGACTTTGCAATTTATCAGTTTGTGATGCATGTCGATTAGTTTCATTTGTTTTCTTGATATTGATTTCTTGCTGGTGAGATAGTGAAACTAGTGCACCCTGCTCGTCCTTTGAATTTGTGAAGGCCACTGTCTTGGGTAGCATTCCTGTTCCATAGACCCATTTTTCTGATGTTAAAACTTGTCCATTGTTTGAAGTTCAAGTTGACCGCTCACTTTTCAAGTGTATATAGTGCGAGCCATTTTATTTCAAGCAATTCTTTACTGCACCAATCGTCTTGTATCCTCCTATTTATAATCTAATGATTCGATGAAAACACCATTTAAACTCTTATACTTCTTTGACAGATAAGGTTCTCACTTTTCAAAACCCTTTGAAAGTGGAAAAAAGAAGTTGCATGGTACTAGAAAATTCTTCAAGTGTGTAGTTAATCTGAGCTATCTGTGTTCTTCTCGACAATTATGACTGCAGATGAGGAAAATGGACAAGTTTCAAATGGAGTTGCGGTAGAGACAGCAGAGGTGGAAAGTGACTTGAGCAGTACAATAGAACATCCTGTGGGTGATGAGATAGCAGAATCCAGCCATGTTTGGTATGCCTGTTATGGATCGAACTTGTACAAGCCACGGTTCATGTGTTACATTGAAGGAGGAAAGGTGTGCATTACTTCATATTTGAACAATCTCTACTCCATGCTTGGGTCGCTCATACTGTTTACGTTCAGAAGAGTTATTCTAAAGATATTGTCACACATTCCTTATTATTGCAAATTTCTGTGTCAAAATTGCGACATTCAAGTGCTGAAAATAAGGACTTTCAAGTGGACGGGTTTATAGTTGCCCAACTAAGCCGCATACTCTAAAATCTATGATAGGCATAGATCTCAGGTTTCAAATTAGTGTCAAAAACTGCTCTGGGTCAAGATGGGAGTCTCAAACTGCTATAAGAGAACTACACCTAATTCAAATTGATATCTTAAATGGTATCTTAAATGAACAATCTTTGATGGTGAGTGCATATTGAATTTGAAAATGTGCACAAAACTAACATCAGAATTTGTGTCCGTTTTGGGTCATCTACCAACAAAACTTTGAAGCCTTTTAACTTTTGCATACTGTATGTTAATGCATGTTGCATCAAAATCTCATAATTTTGGACAAGATAAAAGGAACTTGGTCAGTGTAAAAATGTAACTAAACTCAATGCTTACAGGATCCGAATTAGGTGTAGTAACCTAAGTTCCTATTAAATACTGCGTTTCCAAATTCTCAAGAGTCTAAAGTCTAGAAAGTGTATAGATATAGGATTTCAATTGAGTGTTGCATACCAGTCCAGCCCCATATGGGTGTCCCAGTTCCTAGTGGAGAGCGATTTTCCAAATGCACCATATTTGTGAAACTTTTCCAGTGTAACGAATTTGACCATAGTTTGTATATGTGTGTCTATGTGCAGATAGAAGGCATGTCACGGCCATGCCAGGGGTGTAGAGACAACTCACCTCCTGTGGCTTCAGAATGGCTATCCATCGCCAACCGCTTATTCTTTGGACACAAGGGCACGAGAATGTGGGGTTCAGGAGGGGTTGCATTTATTGACCCTGTTCCAGAACCTGGTATTCTCACACATGTGCGAATCTACAAAATTACGTGAGACTATTTCCTTAATGTTTCACTCATGTGCCAGTTGTTTTAGTTTCATATCCAGCACGTCAGTTTATTTTTTTAAATTCAGTTTTTCTGATTGTTAATTGTTTCAAGTGATTTTGTTAGTGTTCTTATAGATCCCGTTTTGTCAACAAGTGCATCCCACTGTTCAATTTGTTTACCTCCTCATCAATACCCCGTTCCATGATTTCAGAATGGAACAATTTAATGATGTTATCAGTCAAGAAAATTCAGGGAGAATTGAGAAGAACTGGAGGATCGGAAGACACATGAATCTGTTGAAGAAGACACCTCATCATTCGATGGAAATTTTTAAGGTAATGCCAATATTATTGAGATACGCTTCAAATTTCATTTATGCTTTAGAGGTGATGGACCACATTGACGTGAATAAAAATTGTAAGTTTCATGCCTTTGTTTGGTTTCCATATGCTAGAAGGTTCCATCGTGAGAAATCTCTGGTAATTTGCATATAGCACCTTGTTATAGTAAAACTCTTTAACTAGTTTACTATTGATTCATTTTTCTTGCCAACTCTCATGTTGTGTTATTTTCTTACAGGGGTCTTGGTATGGAACCGTGCTATACCTTGGGGAGAAAGATGATCTTCCAATTTTAACCTTCACGTATGTATCACGTTTATGCACTGATGATACTCTGAATGTTGTTTTTGTGATTTCGGAAGCTCTCTATTTCCCAACATTCGACCTAATTTAATTATATGTACCCAGAGAGTACACCCGAGGACAAAAACACCTGCTCGCAGCACATGCACTTATTCTTATCCACTCAAGAGTTTGTGCATGTATTGAGGACGCGCAGTTTTGTTCTTTCCATGTACTCTATGGATACAACTGGTTGAATTAGCTCAATATGGGAATTAGAGCATCCTACCAAAAGCTACCTAGCTAGAGGAAGCTGAAAGAGTCCCACTTTTCTCATAACTGTGTCCTTTCTCTTGAGTATGTTCCATGTAGCATTTTGTCATTTTCGAAGTCCTCATCTGGCCATTTCCTATCCATTACAACTACACTCTTGTTTTGTTTTTTATCAACATTGAAAGAACTCTCTAGTTTCTCATGGGTTTTTTGGGATGGTCCCATTCACAGATGCTCAGAAGCTCAGATGGAGGAATTTAGGTCTGGAGAGTTTGAAACAGTTGCTCCTGCGGCGTCATATCGAAATGTGATCGTCCACGGTCTGGTGGAAGACTTGGGGTTAATTGAGGAGCAAGCGCAGGACTATGTGTCTTCGGCGACACTTCCAAAGACTGGTGTACGGTCTTAAACAAACTGAGGACTCTTTGTGATGCACACCGTCCCAGAAAGAGACTGGCATTTCTTCCTCCAACGAAGAATTAGTGGCGACAACTGCGACATTGCAGTCACTTTGCAGGGCAATTGCTTTGCAGGGCAACTGAAGTTCTGGAGTTTCAATCATAGCATTTCCGAACGCTGGCGTTTCATCAGAAGACTCTTGTTGTACTCAAGGTTTTCATCGTAAACATTGGACGAAATAATTGGATGATATTTCTCCAGGATGAAAACGTGATGAATTTTGTGACAGGAGTTGTGACATTGTGTACTTAATGTTATAGGTGTTTAGTATAAATGATGTCTAACTGGACATGGAGTTTGTTGTTTGCATACATGTCGCATAGTGAATAGAACTATCTTCAATGAACTTGTCAATCACTCTAACTTTAGGAGAAGAGTAATTCATCTTCTTCGTACGTGAAATAAACTTTGAATAGTATGTATGAGGCAACAACATGTATCTAACCCACCAATACTTGAGGATTTTATATATGAATTGTATGTGCTATAGTTTATGTTCTTTTTCATATTTTTTGAAGTATTTTAAAAAAAAAGGAAGCCTAAGACATGATTTTTTGTGAAAAAAAATTCATTGTCAAATTTGAGAAAAAAAGACAAGAGGCATTCACCAAATTGATTTAGAAGCCATTAACTTCAACATTCACCTATCCTATTGAATATTATGATTGAAGAGTGGAATAACATGCTTTCATCATAGATTGTTGTGAAAATAGTGAGCCTGATTGTTAAAGAGGACAAAGGATGTTGTGGGCACTTGTAGTTTTCATGACATCCTTGTACTCCATCCTCATTCCAGTAGTATCTTGGGAAGTAGTTTACTCATCCAACTCTCAACAATTTCACAAATTTTTCCATCAATTCAAAGTGCTTATTTTTCAATTTATTGCTTTATTCAAAATTTAAAATGAACGCCTACAAAAAGGTTTGAAGGGCAAGAAATCAAGGGTTAGAAACATAATTGAGGGTAATAAATATATATTGAAAATATTAGCCATGTTGCAACATTTCAATTGAAAACATATTCACATCATTAAACCAGAGAATGCGACAAGCGACTCTTTAATCCCCGGTTACCGCGCAGGAAACCTGTAGCGCTGCCTCACTGCAGCGCACAGGAACCTCGTGAGGTTCAAGCTTTACCTTGGTTAAGTTACCCTCAGGCACCCTGTAAATCCTTGGTCACCCTCTATCAAGCCCTGCAAATCCTTGGTCACCCACGATGTCACCGGTAGGGAAACCTGCGCACTCTTGGCAGCTTCCTTCTCTCTGGCGACGAAAGCGGCGAAGCAGAGGAACCTCGTGAGCTAGCGATGGCGTCGCAGCTCGTCTCTCTTCAGTTCTTCTCACAATCGCTCAAGCCAAATCAAATCGCTTCCCCCACTGGTGGAGTCCCACCATGACCTCTTCCTTTCCCGGATTTTCTGCAATTTCCGCCGTGTCAAACCGTTTCCTGACGAGGACGACACCAGGACGAGTCCAGGACCACCACCAAGGGGCACCCTGGGGAGCATCGGGTTGCGTAGTGCATTCGAAGATGTCAAGCTGGAGAGATTTCGCGCGTACAGAGATTCTCTCTGCCGTTACGAGCTGGACATTTTCAACGAAGTTCGCTGCATTGTTTTTTTTACTTTTATTGTTTTCTCTTGTTAACACGATTGGTCAGTCGAAACGCAAAATTGCGGAATGGAGTTTTGGTCTGCAATTCCGGCTACATTCATTTCGGACATTGCAATTCGCGTGTGTGAGACGGGAATATTCCTCATGTTTAGCGGGATTTGAAGTCATGGGAGCCTGGGAGAGAGAGAGGGACGACGTAGCCATGACACTGCGCCGGAATTCGGATCCGATTCCGAATGGAGATTTTTTTTAAGCTGGTAATTGTGAGAAGAATGACATCGTTGCGGTTTCTTTACTTCTCTTCCATCACGTCTCTGTGTTAAGTATAAAGGTTGAGGAGTCACGGCTGATTTTTAGTAGCGACCTTGTTTTCGTTCGCTCTGTTATTGTTGTTGTCCATTGCGCAGTGCCTGAGCTTCGTTTGGAAAGTACTATTGCGCGTCTCAACAGAATGAGAATCCCAAGCTTGGCCATGGCCGGATCTGCGAAAGAGATCGCCATCACGTTCTGCTTCATCGGTGAGTGACACATTTGCCGTCATCAAGCATTTGTAAGTCTTGATTGTTGAGATCGCTGCAGAGCAATGCCGCTCCAATATGGTGATAAACTGCTCTATCTTGGAAGTCTTTGGCGCTGTCACCCTATCACAGGGCGGCTAATTTGTGATTTGTTAATCATCTTTAGGCTTCACGAAATTGTGCTCGTAGACTTTCGCATGCAACTTCTATTGGGATGAATGACGATGTGAGTCACCTTTGTGCATGTGAGGCAATTTCGTTGACTTTAATTTTCTTTAGATATCCTTTTGATAATACTTGTTATTGTTTGGCGACATGTGGTAATTTTGCCTCTACCTTCTTATCAGTAGATTCTAGACCTGTGCAGTTTAGTTCTCGATCCGAAATCTAGCGCCAGGATAGTCATGCTGTGGCCAGGGCTAATGAATTTGATGAGTCACTTCGATTTTCTTTCCAGGTCTCATGGCGGGATCGCTGAGTGTGGGATCCATCGACGGTCAGACGCTCAACCAACAGGTGACATGATCTCTGCTTGATTACATGATTTCCAATTCTGCATTGGTTTGTTTTGAGCAATGAACTCCTGAGGGGAATTGATTGGAACATGGCCAGCATGGTGCTAGGCACTTCATAGCATTCTTGAGAATGTGCTTCAACATCTTTGCAAAACGAGTTTATTTCTTTTCTGCAACGCATCGTGAGTTAACAGAACTAGCTCAGCTATTGTATGCACTGTTTTCCTGAATTCAGTCATGCACTCTGCACTACCTGATAAGCTTTCGTTACAGTGCGCAAATTTAAAAATTCGTACTGTGAACAGTTGGGAGGGTGGATTAGAATGTTATGCGGTGAAGACTCTATTTGCAGTCAAGGTTTTGATTGTTATTATGTGAATGGTAATCACGTGGCCTACAGGAACAGGAAAAAGTTCCAACTGCTAGTGCCCGACGACAACTGCTTCCCCAACTGAATCGAGTTCACCACCCCGTCCCACCCGCTCAAAAGCAGAACTTCCTTCCATCTTCTTCATCGTCTCTACCCGTTCCAAAGGAATTATATTACGCTCCACCAGCTACGCCCACTTCAAAGGAATCCTATGCTCTACCAGGTCCACCCGCTGCAACGCAAAATCAAGGTATGCAGACTACCCGTTGCAATATTTACATGCCTTAATGTTGGGAGGTGAAGGATTTGAAGGAAGGTAGTGCGGTGGGGAAAATTGACTCTAGGTTAGTGCCACCTTTTTGAAGCTAAAGACAAATTATCTTCAGTTACTCATCGGATTTGTGTTGGTTGTCAGATGCGTACAAGAGCGTCAACTGTGGAGACCGACTATGTCCAGGGATACGGATAGGAAGAAATATATTTGTGCTAAAATTTGAAAATTGACCCAGCCGAGCTCAGGTTTAGCATTTCAGGCTGTCCACTCATGGGATAACTAAGTGTTCTCCTGTTGGAGATTTCCATAGGAAACTATTGTAATATGGAGAAGTTGGACTAATGTAAACTTAGGTGCTGTCCATCAGGGAATAGTCGAACAGGTTATACCCTGAAATGCGATAGCTTGAGCTTTCAAAAAGTAGATAAGCACGAATAGTAGAAATGGTTTCGTCCTTGATCATGAGAGGTGGGCACCAGCAAAAGTCCAAGTTATTCGGAAAGCGGTGTTGGAGCATGGAATCGTAAACCACTTGCAACACCGAGATCCTAACATCAAGATAGAACCGTTTGACGAGGAATGGGGCTAGGAGTTGTTGTGAACCAGTGTAGAGCAGGTGGTCCAGTGGCAACATGTGAAGTTCCATCTGGTTTCTGTGTGATAGTTTTTCAGAGAAAAGGATTAGGAAAGCAAATAGAGCAAAAGCTGAAGAAACAGTACAGTACTTGCCGGGAGTTAATTTCAGAAACATTTAAAAAGTTTGTGAAAAATGAAAATCAATAAAACAGTGGCGAAGTATTAAACGAAAGCTTGTCAGTTGAGTTTCTGAGTTGTGAACATTCTCTGATTGTATGTTGCATGGGCAGCAAGCTGTCCTATAAGGGATTGCAAGCTCCGGGAAGTATGATAGATTCTGGAATGATTATCAATCAGGGGAAAATCGAGGAAAGTAACATCTGACAGGCTCCACATTCTGTATATCAAACCATTATTTTATTTTGTACGGAGTACCACATTAACGTTTTCACATGGACCAAGCAATAGTTGTGCAGCACGTAAGACTTCACTATAGTGTCGAAGCTGCCATGGTCCTGTGGAAGCGAAACATCCCTTATTAGCGGCACCTTCAAAATTAGGGTCACCACAAATTTGCAACCTGCATTAATTCAAAATAGCTTGACTTCGGTAAAATAGTGTCGGATACACAATTATGGCAAATGAATGTGGCTCTTTGGATGATACTCCGTGAGCAATTTTAGTAAGGACAACACTTTCATGCTCACCCTCGGCCAATATACCTACTCACAACTTTTAACACAATCCCTATCATGTCCAAGAATTGAAAAAGAATGAGCAAATTGAACCAAGTATGAAGTTAGAGGATACTAGTTGGACCACTTCAAGCATTTTTACAATGAGAATTTTGTGAAATGAAAAGAACTAAGGAGATCCAAATAAGTTGAGATATAAACATTTCATCCCCAAGTGAAATCATTTTGCAAATTCAAATGGGGAATTTTAGTCCAATAGAAAATTTCCCATGCTCATCGACAAACAACCAGCCATAAACAATTTGAGATGCAAACTATCAATTTGGGAGCTTTAAATATATTCATCAATGCCACTTGCTTTTGAGAGGCTCTTCATCATAAAAGATACTCCGTCCATCCACCAAATAAGTATCCACATTAGAATCTCTTGCTTTGGAGGCACAAACTTCTTCCACCATATTGTGATATGCGTATAATTCAGAAGGGTTCAAATTTTCTCCCACGAAAATCAACAAAGGACATTGCATGTGTCCATGGCAACCTAAATAAAAATTGGGACCAAGAAAGCTTCCATACAACCTACTCAATACTTTCCAATGCACACACTAATTTGGGGACCGACAGAGTACCACAATACATAAAGTCAATTCCAATTCAATTGTGGTCTTCTCCTCTTCCTGAAAACTATAAAACAGAATTTGTACTTAATCATCCATCCGAAGGCAAAACTAACACAAAAGGGCTTGTGATGTTCTGGATCGCGACTAAGCCGCAACTAAGATATGCTTAGTGAATGTCACAGGTGAATTTCAAGTGAAAATATTCATAAGAATCACCCTCTGGTCGAAAAGCCACGGACATTCACATCACGTCAGCAGCATGGTATGATAAAAGAATCAGGTCGAAATTCAACAAAACCTTTCCGTGAGTCAACAAAAAGGAGAGGATTCGACACCCAAACCATATGGGGGCTGAAAAATCAATCCTAGCATGTACACCCAACAACCGTAACAGTTTAGGGTTTAGGAAACTCCGCCTCCAACTGTCCAAATTGATAAGCAATGTCGAACACGCACCTCACAGACGATTGCAGAATTGCAGCACTACACCCCCCAAAAGTACCCATCAACTGCAAGTCTCACTAGTGTAATTACAGGATTACCACACATTAGGATGAGTTTCCAACACCGAAACCAAGGAACAGCAAGCAGTGAAACCTGAGATCGAAATCCAATGGGATCCACTGGGCCCGCACTTCATGTGTAAGAAAACGACTGTACACACGCAACATAAAGAAGGATGTGCAGAGACGCGCCGATCGTTGAAAACAAGAGCTTTCCATACCACAAAGGAAAAGAGGAGCGGGGGCTTTCATAGAAAAGATGGTGTTCATAAACACCAAGGAGGTTTGGCAAAGACCGGATCACGGTCCAACCAGTCAAGCACTCGTGAACTTCGTCACAGCCTTCGTTCCTTCAGAAACAGCGTGCTTCGCCAACTCACCAGGCAATATCAGACGCACAGCAGTCTGAATCTCGCGACTAGTGATCGTAGGCTTCTTGTTGTAACGCGCCAAACGAGCAGCCTCCTGCGCAAGCTTCTCGAAAATGTCGTTGATGAAAGAGTTCATGATACCCATCGCCTTCGAAGAGATACCGGTGTCAGGATGCACCTGCTCCAAACAAAAAGGCCGTTAGACAGAACTATTCCCCTTCATTGTCTCAGAAACACCAGAAAGCCAACTTCCCAAATACGCAGAGACGCCAGAGAAACCCAAACACACAATAAGTGAAATCGAAACCACTGCGACATACCTGCTTCAACACCTTGTAAATGTAAATCTTGTACGTCTCCACGCTCTTCTTCGAACGCTTCTTCTTCGCATCGCCCTTGCTGTCGGACTTGATCTTCTTCTCCGCCTTCTTCACCACAGGCTTCTTCTCGGCCTTGGACTTGCCGGCCTTCTGCTCCTCTGCAACCTTGGGCGCCATTGCAGCGACTGGTAATCGAACGAGATAAACAAAGAGACTGAGAATTCGGGAAATGCGACCAACACAATTGTAGCGTACGAAAACTGTGAACGATAGGGAAGCGGAGATGGTTCAAAATGCTTTATACCTGGGGGCCTGACCAGGGCCAATGGGTGGGCTCGGTCTTCCTACCGAGGATTGAGGTTTTGTGCCGTCCGATCTGGATCGGACGGTGGTATTTCGAACCCGGTCTTGGCGCCAGGCGCTGCTTGTCCCTCTTCCCGCCCGAGCCCTTCAAAGAGGAGGAGGAGGAGGAGGAGGAAAGGGGAGTTCGTGAATGAATTGGCGGGATGATGGCCACCAGGCATTTTCAAAAACGGAGAAATCACTGCACTTGTTTAGGGCACCCGAAGTAAGTTAGGCAACGGAGGAGTTTGAGAGAAGTTTTGGATCACCTTTAGGAAATCTTCACACTACATTCAATATTGTAAGATTTGTTAAGCCCTACTCAAAATGATTTATTTTTAGGTTGAATTTCTACTCATTAACTTGCTTGAGAGTTTCTGCTTATTTCATATTTAAGGGTTCAAAATATTTTGTGGTGATCTTGCAAGTAAGGATCAAAGCAATGTATCTTCCACATGATGGTGGAAGATCCACTAAATTTGGAATTGTATAGTTGTACTACTTCAAATTTGGAGATCTTTATGTGGGTTTGTTGTCAATGCATCAACATAGCTTAGGCATTGTTAGGAAGTTGTAGAAGGTAGTGTTCATGTTAGTCAATTTTTAGATGTGGGTATGTACTTTTGTACAAACCTGGATTTATTTGTGTTTTTGTTTTTTACAATTTCAAGCAATAAGCTAGATAATAAGGCAAACATTGTAGTATTTGGAGGTTACATTTGGGAGTGGATGGCCAATCTATCAACATAAATGTAATGCCATACATTATAAGTGTATGACATGCCATTCCATAATGTATTCTATGGATTTTTTTTAATTTGTAAAATAGTGATCTTGGTATATAGATCGTTTTTCATATTTCATCACAATTTTTTTAGAATTAAGATTAGTTTCATGAATATTTTATATTCAATTAAGCCACATTATAATTTCTAAAAATTCCATTATATGCTATAGTTGATTGTATTTTGAATTATTTTTTCATGAATATGACCCTAGCATAGAGAACTTTGTTTTCCCAATTTTACAAAATTTTCTATCGTTGGAAGGGGGACAGATTACAATGTTAATCCCTAGAGTTCCTCAATCAAGATGGAAAGAGAATAGAATGGCAAAGAAAGATAAGCCTATCCATAAAAAAGGGTGGGTTGTATATTGCCACCAACTATTGCCATTGGAAAACTTATGTCTTTGCAAAGCTTACACATTTGCCATGATCCTTGAGGCTATGAATAGTTGTATAATAGTTGAAGCCACCCAAAAGTGGATTCAATTTGCTACCATTTTCCAAATTTGGACAAAAAGTTGATTGATGGTAGATAGGGTTGTCTCATCTAACACATCTTCGAGTTTCAATAGTGTGTTGGATGTTTGATGCTATGTGTCATATCATACAAATGTTGAATATGCATGGCATTAGCATTGAATAAGGCCAATTTCAACAACTAAGACAATTTAAAATCTCATTGTAATTATGAACCTAAATTTTGAATTTAATATGTATCCATTAAATTAAGAGACTTCATTAAAATGAAACTTTAATATATCAAAATTGTAAATCGGGGGTAATTTATTTGATAGCCAATTTAAAGTAGACTTTTTTCGACCTGGCAAAAGGGCTACTAGAAGTTGTATGACATCTATTTGTTGAGTTGCTGCTATGTTTGGGAAGATAACCATGGCAATAGAATTTGAGTGTTGTTCGCTTTTATGTGACTTGTTGAAACTTGCCTCATAGTCATTGGTGTAATAAGTACTTGGACCATGGCTGAGTATGTGTATTTAGAGGTCACAAATGTCAACAAGAAGTTTGTGCATGAATTATAGGCTATACAACCATTGAGGACTACAAATTTTTAGTAAATTTCTATATAACAATTTATAACACTTCTTTAATAGAAGGGTAGATGCATGGTCGGGTGGCTCATGAACAACACCATATGTGTTCATATATCGATGAGTTTGGGGTACATTGGATGAGTAAATGAATGTTCATCCATTGGTATGTTCAACCACTAAATTTTCAACATCATGCCCACTTAATTATTTCCTTGTTATGTAGGTCTCCAAAAAAATAGAAGAACATCTTTTTTTGACCCTTCTATGAACTTTGGAAAAAAAGATTGAAATCAAACCCTTTAAAAGTCCATAAGTATACTTCTATAAATGATTCAACTTAAAAGGAAATGAATTCTAGGCCTCTAAACCTAAAACACAAGATATGTTAAATTTGTATTCCAATAATATGTTCTTTTTGGGTGATTGCTAATAACATTTTACATTTTTGGCTCAAAAACATGATTTATGGCCATAGGACTAGTACTACTATGGACTACTATCAATTCTATGTGTCAACATGTGCTTGAAAATCTCAACCATTGATTTAGGGCACCTATACAACTGAATCGTTGATTCAATACTATGCAATACTATAAACTACTACGAAGTACTACAGAAGCCACTAGGAGCAAAAAATAGCAGAAAAGGGGTTTGTGGACCTTTTCTTTATTAGTAATTTTTTAAAATTCAAAAAAATTCTATAAAAAAGCCATTTTGCTAGAGAAGATTGTACTTGCATTGCACCAAAAAATTCATTTAGGAAACTTTTTCCCTCTTTGTAGACTTTGCACAAAGGAAAGTCACTTTGGTCCCATGTAGGCAACCAACATGTTAATATTTTCATAAAAATTCATTATTATTTCTTGAAATGTTAGTAGACCTCCAGTGAATCAAATTTATGGCTTCAAATTTGCATTTTTGGATCAAAAATAGGACTACCCCCCACACCCACCCACCCCAAATGGCTAGGGTAGACACCCAATTGGGGGCAGGTTATAAATAGTAAAATAATTTGAAAAAATTTGAAAAAATTACACAATGTTTGAAACTACTACATGTACCTTCTTTACAAATCTCACTTCAAACGGATAAATGATGCAAAAGTTATGAGCAAAAAATCACCAGTCTAAGGACAAGGGACAAAAATAGGACAAGTGTTTCTTGCAATCACCCTTTTCTTGATAAAATAACCCAAATAAAATTACATTCCCACTTTGACAAAGTCCATATTTTCAACTTCAAAATTTCCTAACTCCTATAATTTAAAATGAACTTTAGAAAAGTCAAACACAATCTTCAATATAATAAACTTTCCTATGTGTATGCAAATTTTTACGTTCAACAATGTAAACTTACTATGTCTATTTCATCTTGCAATCCAAAGTACTTCTTGAAAATTGCACTGTGATAGAAAAAATGAGCCACCCAACCATGCATTCACATAAAGTATCATCTATTTTATGTGCCACACATTTTTTAAATGTTTGATACATTTGATTGAAAACATAACTTCAATTTCATCGATTCTTCAATTGAGAATCACGCAAGTAGTTTAGGACCCCCCCCCCAATAGACACTTTTCATGAAGATGTTCAAATTTGTTTAAAATTGAAATAAAATACTACAAGAAACCCACATTCTAGGTGATGAGCCATAATTTTTTCGAATAGATTTTAGGTGATGTCCAAGGCTACAAAACCATGTTTTTATATTAAAAAATGCCAACATAACATCAATGTTGACATAAAAACATGGGTTGTTGCCTTGGACATCACCTAAAATCCATTCCGAAAAATTAAGGCTTGTCACCTAAAACACATGTTTCTTATAGTGAAAGGAAATTTCTTGATGATTTTCATCTACATGAAAAATTTCTATTGAAAGCAATGAAATTGAAAGTAGGCATGTTAGACATCCTATGCAGATAAAAAAGAAAGGAATATCACTATTGAGTTGACAAATTGAAATGTATGATCAAAAGAGACTTTATTGTAGTGTGTAAATGCAAGTCCTTTGCCATATGTCTTTCCATCAATGTTTTTGTTTCAAGCAAAATTCACAAGGAAGGTTTAAGAAAATTTAAGCTTCAAGGTTTCAAGGTTTTAGCTTGCAAAACCTCAATCAATGTACACGTTTAGTATGTACACTCTCAATCATATTGAAAATTCTGATCTATTTAGCTTTTTTTTGCAAAATGTATTGCACTTCATACACATTTTGAATAGCCTTGAACTATACAAAATTAAGATCTATTGTGGACCTTCTTCAAATAACATTCAATACGAAATTCATAGTCATTCATCATGAATATTTGGTGTCTTATGCTAGATATACACTTCCATAAGAAATCCTAAATTATGAAATATCCTAAACCAGAAAGTTGTGTAAGATGATTTCAACTTCTACATTTTGGTAGGACCATAATTGAATGCCTACATCATTTATGGTTTCAATATCCTACAGGTACTAGTCAAAGATCCAAAGAACTTCAATATTGTTACTTAATGAGACTTTTGCCTTAATTTTTTTTAACCAATTACAATTTCAATTGAATTTCAAATTGTAGAAGATGTGATCCCCCAGACAACTTCAACACCATATCAAAATAGTTTTGGAACATGCCAAGGAGAAATAACGCTACAAAGTGTGGAACATGGCTAGCTAGAATATTGAGAATGCAATCTTGTCCTATCATTTATTAATCCAACAATTGTAAATTGCTCAAGGAAAAATGGAATATGTGCAACATACAGTGGAAGTAAATTTAAAATCATTGCTATATTTCCTATATTTCTTGTTGTTAAGAAGAACTTAAAGACAATAACTACAAAGATATTAAAAGGATTCAATTTCAAACATACTTGGGAAATGAGTCTTTAAAAACTACCAATGAAAAATCTAGAATTCTACAAGATATGGGAAAATGGAAATTCATATGTATGAAAATTATACATGGTCCGACACATTACACTAATTTTTGAGGACTTATTAATGCAATTAGTAATATATTTGAAGTGCAACAAAAAATAGAAGCCGCGACTTTTCCATCCATCCATCCATCCAAGGCTTTTGTGAAAGAATGTCAAAGACCTTCCCCTTCTTTGCGTTTATCACATGTAGTGAGTGTTTTACCTCACCCCACCATAACTTTCACTAAGTTATCTACAATCAAACAAAAAAACCTTGCCAATGTCGAAGTTCTATGTTTTTTTGGATGTCATTGAAAACACAAATCCATTTGTTTGAATGTTTTCCAAAACATCACCGTCATACATGACATCAAATTGTTTTGCCAGTGACATCCACAAGTTTCCTACAACATCGACCTAAATTCTGCCTCCCATAGCCACAATTCCATCTTCTTGCTTTTGCTTTAGAAAACACTCTTGTCCCTTGCTAATGTCCAAAAAAAACAAGGGCTCCTACTAGTGTATTGTCATCTAAAGCATTTCCCTTAACCATATAAAAATTTATGGCCCAACATTTGTAGCTCTACTAAGCCCTATGCAAAAAAGTAGGTGTACCATTGCACTAAGACAAACAATATATTTGAGGTAACAAATTCATTGCCAATGTGAAGATGAAGAGTTAGGGCACAAATTAGAAATGAAAATCAAATGCAACTTTGTGTCACCTACCAAAATGGCAAGTCTCTTAAAAGAAAATGACTTTATCCAATTTGCAATTAATTCTTAAAATTCACATTTTGTACCATAGAATGCAATACAATACAAAAGTTGGTACACCCTACCAAGGATACACCCTAGCTACTAGATTTTGAGGAGAATATAGTAGTGTTCATCATTGGTTGTGATTTTTCTACAAAATGAGTTTCTAATTTCTTTTGAACTTGTCCTAGTGTATTGATAGTTGCTATTATTTTCTAGAAATGCTCTAAGTGCATGATGATTTTGAATACTTTAGATATTGAGGTGATTTTAAAAAACAATTCTACTATTTAGCATCACATTTTCTAAGGCAATATGTTTTGGGGCCATAACTTTTGCATTATATACTTCTAAAGTATCCCCAATTTTTATCTACAGATTATAGTCCATAAGACTATTCTTTACATTAGGTCATTTTTTCATATTTATCATTTTTAAAGCATTCTAAATTGGATGCTACCCTAACCATTTGGAAGGCAATGATGCAATGTAGTACTATTTTGGGCCTCCCCAAAAATTTGAAGCTAAAAACCGGGATCTAAGGTCACCTATATAGATTATATAAATTGACATAATAATAATTTTTAAATAATGTTCCTCCATCATCTATAAGTGTTTGAAGTGTGCTATCTTTGTATTAATGCAAGGATAGTATAATTTTTTCATAAAGATTTAAGTAATTGATTAGAAGACTCCTCTAGGTCAAAAAAATGATCATATTTTATTTTATTTTATTATTTTTTTAATTTTTATAAAATACAGACATAAAATATTCATTATCTCAAAATATTTATTTTCTCTATTTCATGTGTAACTTTTAGAGAATATTTTAGGTCAAATTTTTGGGTACAAACTATTTTTAATTTTCTACTAATGTTTTTTCCAATCACCCACTTCTATTATTTTTGGAAATGGCATATATATAATATTAAATACACATTGTTATGTGATTTGTCATGATCCATTATCACAAAGGTGGTCACATTTTCATCCTAAAAATTTCATCCTATCATTCCAAATGTTTTTCATTCCTTTTTGAAGGACTTTAACTAGATGTCCAATCCATATTCTTCTAAGTTCAATGTTCCACTACAATAGGTCTTTGCTAGCATATACATAAAACTGCATATACAAAGGTCAAAATGACATAAAGGTGAATAATGACATATTCACCTCAAAGTTGAATTCAACTTTGCAAATGGTGTAGACTTGACTTTGAAATTTCTTTATTCCAAACTTCAAAGGTTATAAATTTGAATCTTAAGTGTCTCACCTCCTTCACTATCATATGCGTCTCCTTTCACTATCCAATGCCTTTCATCTCCCTCCTTATCTAATGTTTCTTACCACTAGTACAATCAAGGTGTTTCAAGACCAAGTGTCTAGACTAGCAAATGCATTAGGTCTTTGAATTGGCTAGAACACCAAAATCTTCAAGTATTTCATTTCAGAAATTTGTTTCAATATGTCCAATGCCTACTTTTAGCAATATGATAGCAAACATTTTTGTAGTCATTTTCAAAAAGTATGATGCATGTGCACTTCTTGTTTAACCCCTAAAGTCCAAGAATCCCTTCAAGGGACTCTTGCTTCTGCTCTTGAAGGTTTGGACAAGCACCTTTGATCTCAACTTTTGGCAAATTTTTTAGAAATTTTTATTCAAGACAAGAAAATTGATGAGCTTTCTAGAAATATAATATTTTTTTTTCAATAAGTGCTTAGAAGAATTGTTTTTGCTACAATAGCTCAAAGTAGGCAAGGGTAGGCAACCAAATAAACCAAAAAATGAAGTAATTTAAAAAAAATGATTCCTTCTAGATTACACTTTTATCTATGTGGAAAGATTTGATTTTTTTCATTTGGATAAGTTAGGGGATAATCAAACAATGTGATAGTTATGAAGCCAACAATGCTATTATGTGAGCATGTGAGCCTTAAGCATATATCTAAGTAGATATACTGCAAACATTAAAGGTGCTTATAATGTAAACACCTATAATATAGTTATTTATAACATTGTTATGCTATAATTATGAAAGGTTTCTATAATATAGATGTATAGTCTTCTAGGCTTATACTCCTAGGCTCACATAATAGCAACCTTTGTTATGAAGCTTCTCATTTTGTGGTAAATCTTAGCAAATTCTTGAGAAAACAATCTACTTGGTCTATTTTTTAACTCAAATTTAATCCTTTTCAAAAAATAGAGTTTGAAATGGTTTTGTTCAATTTCAAGAACAATTTCAACTTTGAAATGAGAGTATTTCAATTCCATCTTAGAGCTATCAACAATTTAGTTTTTTCCTTCTATTTTCTATCTACTATGACTTCATAATTTTTAAAGATTGAAAAATATGTCTTTTTTTAATTTCCTAATTCTAAACTCAATTCTTCAACATTAAAAAATTTAAAGTTACAATCTATAATACAAAATTTTTAAGTTACGAAGATTCAAAGCCTAACAATTTAATCAAGCTAGAAACAAGTTAAGAAACTTGTTTTCTTCACTTTAAATGCTTATATTTTATGCTCGATATAGTTAAAGTTTTTGAAATTCTTCCACACATTTTAATACTATTCTAATGTAATATCCTACAATTGGATATGCAAAAGAAATAATTATTCAAATTTTTTGTTGTTTGGATTGAAAATGACAATTTTGAATGGTTTTTGACAGAAGATGGGATGAGAACTTTGGAGCCAGCAATTGGTCACAATTGACAAGCCTCATTCTAGAAATTTAGAAGAATGTTTGAGCTAGTTTCATCCTTTTTGATCTCGACTATTATATTGGTGAGCTATTGTTTAGTAAGAATTGTTTTTTTTTGGATAAAGGAGACTCATTAGTTGATAGTCCTCAATGTCCAAAGAAAGTAAACTTCATTGATAGCCCTCGATGTCCAAAGAAAAGAAATTCATCTAGTCATGCGAACTTCTTCATAGCACCCTCATAGCATTGTCTTGATAGATATTGTTGTATACCTTTTCACCTCTATCTTTTTTATTCTTCTCATTGCCATAGCTTTTGTAAGTTTTGAGTCTAAAACTTCACTTAGTTGGAGCATAGGGTCTATGATGGAGGGAGAAGTGTGGACATTCTTGGATCATTAAAGAAGGGATCAACAATAGTTTTCATACTTAAAAAAATGGAGTTGGATATATATTTTTGGTCTAAGCGTACAAACCCTAGTTCTTTGAAAGCATTTGTTGTTTTATTAGATTGTATGGCAATGATTTGAAATCTTTGTTGGAGCTTTGTCAAACTTTGGACTTTTGAACTTTGTTGAATATGTTTGCTCACATTGCATACAACTATGACTAAGATTTTTGTCAATTTCATTTCATTTGTGTATTGGGATTTGATAGGTAATAAGCTACTTATTTGGAGTTTGATTGGAATTTGAATGAAGAGTGTAATTTGGCAAAGGAACTAAAAATAGAACCCAATCAAATAAATGAACAAATAGACATGACAATGTAAAAATGTCAATTGAGTCGACTATCCATTTTAAATAAAAATAAAACCAAACAAAGATCTAAAATGAGTAAGTTGCCAAATAAACTGTCAAAAAACCTTGCCTTGTTGCCCCAAAATCAAATGAAAGCCCTACCATGTGACACCACATGCAAATAAATAGGAATAGCTTGTAAGTGTCATTTAAGTTTTTATGTCGAAATGGAATGTTACAAAGTATACCATGCCCTCTCTTCAAAAGACAACAATGATAAGACCTTGGGGGTCGTTGCAACTTGCAAGAAACACCCTCCGTTTTGCATAGTGTTTTCCACAGTACTCTTGTTTTTTTCAGGAGTGCTATTTAATTAGAAAAATAATTTTTAAAAAATGGGAAAAATATTTTTTTATATATAAACCTCTAAGAAGAAGGTACCCTAGGAAGGAAAACTATAGAAAAATTCTCTAGGTAGGAGAACTAGAAAAGTGCCCATTCTCATGAAAATTGGCACTTTCACATTTTAATTTGTAATAAATAGGAAAATATATATTTTTAAATTAAAAATTGGCCATTTGGGAAGAGTTGATGAAGATAAAATTTCAATAAACTAATGATATTAGAACCATCTTCAATGTTCAAAAATTGTGCGCAATGGGAGTGTTGTTTGCACTCATGTGGAGGACATAAAATAATATATTTTCAAATTTCCTTTGGTAGATACTTGCTTTCCTAATATACAAATAGACCATGAAAGTTTCAACTCTAGATCATAAAATTTGGGGACTCCTAACATAGTGAAAACCCCTAAACTAAATTTTGTGACAAATTAACAAAAATGATTTTTAAATACAAAACGATTTTTTTTAATTTCTAAAATATAAGGGATCTGATTAACATCAAGTTAGACATGTTCCATAGAAATTTCATATTCATTGGACTTGTGCTTCAAAAGTTATAGCGAATAACAAAAGCGTCACTCTCATTGTGATGGAAAATAGGACTAGTGTTTCTTGCAATGACCCAAGGGCAAGACCCAAACTTGATCTTAAAGCCGGTCTTTGTAAGTTCCTAATTCATCACTTGGGACTCATAGTTTTTCTTCTTTTCAAATTTGGCAATTTAAGTTATAATTATATGCAAAAGGCCAAAAAAGAGTGTAAGACTAAAATAGAATGTTACACGTCAAAATAGGGCTTTAAGTCTAGGATAACCCAAATATCTACCTGCACATAGGTTAGAATCCAAATATGGTGGAAGTTAGAAGGTTTGAGTAATGTTGTTTCAAATAGCCCAAACCTATGAGAGCCAATAATCTAGCTTAGTTAAAATTGGTTCAAGGGAAGTCTAGCAAGGTCCTTAGGTAGATTTCCAAAGATAGGTTTTAGTTTCTCTATTACATTGACGAAACCATCGAAGCTCCAATTGTTACCATTGACCATTGTAGTGGTTACCACATCAAGATAGGCCAATAGAGGAATCTATGTCCATAGAATGGTGATTTAGAGTCAGGAGCATGGGAGGAGATTAGAAGCAAAGTCCATTCATCAAGATTCCCTCATATATGAAAGATTCCCTATTTTACGAGTAATTAACGAAGGGTAGGATTTATCCTTCCCTTCCCTACATATACAAAATAAAAATATGAGCTTGCACATCTTTTGTGTAATTCTATGAGAGGTTCCCAAAAAAGTTTCCAAATTTTTTGAATTATAGAAATGCACTTTCTAGACAATCAACTATCAAAACCCACGATGAGAAATTCCTATAAATTACCTAGGTGGATATGAAATCTCACTAAAAATTAGAATAGGCTATATTATGTTGATAATGCACTCTAAGAAGTTTCAAGACATATTGATTGTAGGAGTTGCCCGAAATAGGAGGTTCCCTCCAATTTCACAACATGGTAGAATTTACTTGGAGTTGATTGACCTCTCAAGAGCCATATAAGTCCCAATTCATCACTAGGGATTCATTTTTTTATTTTTATTTTTCGTATTTTGTTATTTTGAGTGTAGTTTTATATACAAAAGCCCCCTAAATAGTGTAGAACCCAAATAGGTGTGTTACATCCCAACATAGTATTTGGTCTAAATTAGAATATTATAACTATAATAGCCCAAAACAAGACTTGTACATAGGTTAGAACTTGACTAATCATGGTAAAATCCGTGAATTATGTATTATTGGCATAATTGGCTCAAACTCTATTTAGGAGAGACATCTCCAAGCTAATATTGGTTGGAGGAACCCTAGTGAGGCATTTAGGTCAGTTCCCAAAGATAGGTTCTAATTTCCCCATTCCATAGATGAAATAACAGAACCCAAATCATTGGCTTGCAAGTGTTAAAAATATCAAGATGAGACCATGGAGGTATCTATAGCCAAAAGAGGGTGAATTTGGGTTAAAATCGCGCTTAGGACTCATTGACGAAGTTGGTTCGCCAAGATTCCCTTTGGAGTGGAAGATTCTTTGACCATCAATAATTAAATGAGGGGGTGGATTTTATTCCTCCTAGGCCAATATGTAGAGTATAAATATAAGCCTACACATGTGGTCTAGGATTCCATGAGAAGTTTGAAAAAAAGTTTCAGATTTTTTTGATAATGTGAAGATGCCTTTTTGGATAGTCAATTGCCCAAACCTACAATAGGGAATTCCTAGAAATTACCCAAGTGATGGTAAAATCTCACTAAAAATTGAAATAGCTTTTTTTATATTAATATGCAGCCTTGATAAGTTTCAAGACATTCCAATAGTCAAAAGTACCTAAACCTTCGAGATTCCCCGACAATTGGCATAAATTAAAGATTACGGTGGAATTGATCAATAGTGTGGGAGCATATGGAAGTGGAATGAGGTTGAAGATAGGTCTTTTCTTACTCTCCCATACCTACTTAAGAGCCAAGGCTAACTACTTCTGCCAAAAAAGTCAAACTCTAAAAGTTGGGTTTTTACCAAGTTTTGGTATTAAGTTGGTGTTGGGTCTTGTTGAGATTTTGGAGTTAGGAAAAGGGGTAGGGGATTCCTTAAGACTAAAAATGGACTTATGAAGCCAACAACACAATCCATTTGTGATTTGCAGTTAATCTTCAAAAGTTAAGTTTACGGACCAACATAAAGATGAAAACCCTTGAGGATGAGGATCAAAATCCAAAGTGATAGGGTTACCTTATATGAATGAGAGGATGTGGGTGCCCAGGAAAGAGTATAAAAGGGCACTCCTTCTCCTCTCAAACTCACCTCCATTTATTGTATTTGGATTCATTGGGTCCCATTTATGTTGGCATTGTGGCATTTTTAGCCACAAACCTTCGAACAATGTTTTTTGGGCAATGTGGGCCCATTGTTGTTCTTTTTTAAGCTTTTTGAGGTCTTTGTGGATCCCTTGTATCTTGAGTTCTTTGTAGGTCCCTCGTACCATGAGTTCTTTGTAAAAACTATCTCAAGTTCTTTGGAGGCTTGAGAGTTCATTCTAATCTAGCTTTTTGAAAGTCCCTAGTATTGTGTGTCCCTTAAGGGGTTATTTTGGTCCCCCTCCGTGTCTTGTCCTTGTACTAACCCTAGAGTAACCCCCCATATGACTTGATAATGTTGCTTTGGGGGGATCTTTAGATGAAGTTTGTCATTGCGTTAACCCCATGTAGCTAACCTTTGGGCTTGAAGTGTCTTTGTGTCCTTCAATACTAACGTGACAGTTCCTAGATGGGCCAAGAGTGAGTGAAGGTTGGTAGGTCCCATTATGACAGCAAAGCTTTAATCCCTAAAGGGTTAAAGAGTCTTAGTTGTGTGTTAAAAGTGGAAACCACGGCAAAGTTTTGAACCCCTAGGGGTGGAAGAGTCTTAATTGTGTATTAAGGTCCCTTCGTGGGTAAACCTTAACCCCTCATGGGTTTTCCTTACAAAGTTTAGTTTCCAAAACGTGTTTGGGAACAATAAAAGTTTAGCCCCCACAAAAGGTAGTAAGTAGAAGTCATAGTCAAGGTAGCAAGATGACCGCCAAGGCAAGAGGAAAAACGCCTCTGGTGTACTAGGGTAGAGTCATACAACCACCTAGATCCATTCACCCCTTAGCCACAAAATTCTAAGCATAAAAATAGCCTTAGAAGGGACAAAAATGAATAACTCCAATACCCAATATCCCAACTAGCATCCAAGACCCAGACCAACACCTCACCCCCCTAGTCTAGGACTTCAAAAGGAGTTGGGAACCCCCGGGTATCTAGCTAGTCAGCAAGGGGTTAGGGGTTGTCAGGTTCTTTTAAGGGGTCTTAAGGGTTGGTCTGGTCTTCAAAAGGTTGGGGTTCATTGGGCTATCCTAAGGGGATATCGGGAGTCTAATTCGGTTATGAAGGGGGCTTCGGGGCAGTTGGGGTTGCAGGGTTATGTCATGGTCTTGGTAGGGCATCGGGAATTGGGGTCTAAAGGGGAGTAGGGTCTAGAAGAAAAGATGCAAAAAATTAGCATTTCCAAGATTGGGGAAAAACCTCATGAGAGTAATAAAGAAGAGAAGAAAAAAAGGGGGAACAAGCAAGGATCAAACCCAACTTCCAATCACCCAACCATTGAAGTGGGGAAGCCAACTCCCCATCTTTCACAAAACACACTAAGCAAAGAAGAGAAACAAGGAAGGAGTGAAGGTAGAGGAAGTGGAGAGAATGGAGAGGTGATAAGAGAGAGAAAGAAATACTTGAGGTTAGCAAGGTGAGGGAGATAAGATAGAAGGGGAATCTCCCCACCTTGCTAGGACCATTGGATGGAAACTTGGTAATTACCACAAGGTTAGACATAAGAGGTAGTTCAACCTTGTAAGACAAAATGATGCATGTTTAATTAGTCTCGTAAGTAGAAATGAGGGTTGTTGGACCACCTCTAGGACGTAAGAGGAATAGAGTAGAGGGAAAAGAAGGAGAAGGGAAAGAAATAGAAGGAAACGATGAGCAAAACTCTACATCAACACACTAATTATTAAAATGGCGGTCCATTGTATCGTATCAAGGGAGTTCATAGCGGAGAAGGAAGCGTTCCCAAGAGGCACGATCCATGATAGTAGCTTTGAGGTATGAAATTAGACCCTCCATCTTTCAACCCACCTATTTAGTGACTATTAACCCCTAAAGGACCATAAGGCCACCACATAGCTTTGGCAACTACATTTGTAGAAAATTGAGAATGTGAACTTCATTAATAGTTTGTGACCAACAAAGAGATCCTAGATAATTTTTTGGCTCAATCCATCAATCCAATCCGACCATGAAATGATTGAGTGAGCGATTTTTGGTGAATTTTTTGAGAATAGGAAAAGTACCCTGGGCTATCACTTCATGTGTTCATATCTTTTTTCCCACACTTCAAAATGATTTGAAAAAAATTACACATCTAAATCATAATGATACATACTTATAGAAACAAAATCAGAGTTTTTGGATCACTTTTGAGCATTCTAATTTCAACATTCCAATTTTAGCACATGTACAAAGTTCCAATGAATTGGATACCTTTCATCAATTTTGTCAACGGTGGCATTTTCTCAAAAATTGTGTGATTTTGTTGATCTTTTTTTCATAGGAAAGCCATGTAAGTCTTCTTTCATTTCAACAATGACAATCATCAAAATCATATCACACATTTGAGAAATTATGCTTGTTATAAGAGCTAGTCAAGAAAACAAGAGCTTTGCTCAATTACCCTTGGTCCTTTAGGGGTTAACTTTGGCCAAGGCCTACCCCCAAGTGAGACCCTCTAGACTATAGGTCAGGTCATTTTTAAGTTAGAACTCTAGAGGAGAGGGTTGTAGCTCTCCAAAAACTGAAGGCACGCCCAAATTGGATTAAAAAGAAAAGAGGTATTTGCTGGATGAAAATTAGGCCTTAAATTGGATGGAAAATAGTTAGACATAAAATTTGGGGACAAATTTAAAGAATGAGGGAGAGGCTATTAATTAGAGTCCAAGGGTGAAAGAAAAAGTCAATTTTGAGTTGTATATTAGAAGGAATTAGCGGATGAAGTTTTAAGCACCCACTAGCGGTCAAACTTCATCCATCAAGAACTTTTAGTAGGAATGTTGGATTAGAAAATGTCTTATCATTCTGGGAAGCTAGAGTTAGGGGCTACAAGGAGAAAATATAAAAGTATTAAAAATAAAAAATAGGTGGAAGTTAGCCCAAAATCTGAACACTAAGGAAAACCAATAACAAACTTAGAAGGTTGAATTTGAGTAAGGAAGTTGGAACCATAGGCCTATAGAGGGAGTTAAGTAGAGCTCATAGGCCCCCCTCAATTAGGAAAAAACCCAGAAATCCTAAAAGATAAGTAGGATGAAGTTTAGTATAGATTCGGGTGAAAATTTCATAGAAGTTTCTAATTAGGACCAAACTCCAAAATTAGGTAGAGAAAAGCCTCCTATGCAACTCCAAGAAATTTCAAGTCATTCTAATTTGGTGAACTAGACTTAAATCATGGATGAAGTTTAATGAACCGAGTAGTAGTCAAACTTCATCTGCCCATAACTTTGGTTAGGAGAGTCAAATAGGGTCGAATTTTAGGTTTTTAGAAATGTAAAGGAATACTCTAGAGGGTTTTGAGGTTATTTCCTCCCTAAAGTGAGTTACACCAAAAACCACAGCGGCCTCATCCATTCGGCCAACTGTTGACATTAGGCAGGGATTGAGTGATTCTTACACCTTTGGGCAAATTTAGGCACTAAGAAAAGATGCATTACTTGGAAGGCACAATGGATTGGGCTTAGACACCCCAAAGTAGGAGTCCCACTGATTTGTTGCGATTGTGAAGTAGAGAAACGATGAGACATGAATATTGAGGTAGAAATACTAGCCTCTTTAAGCTCCTATTGACATGCTCGTTTGTGTTCTCAAAGTACTAATTTAATTAGATTTCGCAAAGTGCGGTCTTCAATTAGTGACAACTCCCAGGTAGGTAAGAAAATTACCAAAGTAGGATGGGAGATTGGTTAAGAGTTTAGCCATCATTGCCTCATCATTAATAGGATAATTGGCATCTAATAACTCCATCAATGGTCAATTTCATTAAAATGGCAGTATGATGATGAAATGGCGCAACATTCCATTAAAATGGTGCAGAATATGTTAGAAACTACACGGCATTCCATTAAAATGGCGCAGAGTATGTCAAAAATGGCGCATGGCATATGCCATTTTAATGAAATTGACCATATCACTACTTCCTTGATTTTCACCAAGAATTCGAGGAAGCTATTTTGAGTTTCTAAAGTTAAGGCGTAGAAACGGGCATATAACTAATGAACATCAACATCCAATTTAGTGTCATAGAATTCACATAATCACTCCCAACAAGTTGCAGCAGTGTGGGTGATATGTAGTGGCTTATGCAAGCACCTCTCAATAGAGAACATAATAATCCCAACAACTTGCGAGTCTTATTCAAGCTAGTCGTTAAGTACATGTTCATTGTCCACATGAGGTTGCTTCTCTTCTCCTTCTCTAATCCGCAATAATCGCTTCGCTTTAAGAAGATTGACAATCTAAAACTTCCATGTAGGAAAGTCAATACCGTCGAATTGCTCAATGCCGTGTAAATCCCAATCTAAAGCCATCGAAATCTCAATCAAGAATAAGATGCAATGCAATCGTAGTAATCTCTCTCCCTTTGAAGTGCTTGTTGTTTAACAACTTGAGATAGTAGGAAATCTAAGATATTAGAGCATTAAGAAGTGTAGTGTCCTCTCTCAATGGCTAAATGCTATGGAAAAATCAACATATCAAAGGAAAAATCCCTGTACAAAAATCTTGAAAAATGAATAATGAATTGTTGGATGCATTCTTTAAAGCTATGAAAATAGTATTCACTACACTCTATGCCTAAGTCTTTGCAATGTTCACAATTTGAATGAAGACAACTGAGAAAGTTCATAGAGATAGATACAATGAAGTGAGTTTAAGAAAATTAAGAAGATTAGAAAAATTCAAATAGCATATGAATACTTTCACTCAGTCAATGTAATTGCTCTAATTACTTTGTAATAACAATGACTCTATTGATCTACTTAGGCTCTAGTTGTGCAGTGCAAACCACCATATCCACAAGAAATTGACAAAGAATGAAAAGCACGAATGAATGCGGCCGAAGGAGGAAGAATACAAGAATAAGCATGTAGACTAGCTAATGGAAGAGTTATGATAGGAGGAATCTTAGAGGTCTATGAGCCCTCAAGTTGGCACTTGGAACTCAGGGTTTTCTTTTTTTTGTTTTAGTAAGTATTTTAGCATAATTATATGCAAAAATGCATAAAAAGAGTGTTTGAGTGGTATTTGGTAGAAGTCCCTACCAATACAGTGAGGGGTCATCTTAGAAGTGTAGAGTATATAAAATACTCAAATTTTATACTTCTAAGGCCTAGTTGAGAGTCTGAGAGGTTGACTAAGTGTTCTCGAGAGAACTAAGGGTTTGAGTGTTAGCCAGCTCTAGTAGTTGTCCATGTTAAACTAAGTCTTACAATGGCATGTGACAAGCTGGCTAAGTCTATTTTAGGTCTAGAGAGTCTAGTATAGGTCACCATCCAATTCGTAAAGAATTTGGATTGGTAAAGTTCTTATTTGCAGATAACTTATAGAAGAATTATCCAATCTGCAAATAAAGTGATGGGAGAGTGACCGGAGTATGAAGAAAGGTGCTTTTATTCTAAAAGCATGCCAAGAGCCAACATTGGAGCCGGTTGTTCCAAGATTCCCCAATACAAGAATAATTTCCCCCTCGGGCGGAAATTAAAAGGGAATTGCTAATTTTAGCTTCCCTATTAATAGTGCAAAGTGAAATGTAATGTTGCACTTTGGTTTTGGGAGTTTCCTAGAAGCTACCCAAAAAGTTTCGGAATTTTCCTGAAACTATTACAATGACTCCATGGGAAGTCAACTGCATTTAGACATGGTCGTAAATTCCTAGGAATTACCCATGTTGTAGTAAAATCCCACTAAAAATTAGGATAGAGTGTTGTGTGCTAATAAAGCGCTCTGCAAAGTTTGAAGACATTCTGACATTCCTAGGTACCAGAATCGGTAACGACAGTGGACTTTTGAAGAATTTACAACTTTACGGCGGGTTGACCGGCGTACCAGGAGGTGGCGGTGTCCAAATGACATGAATGAGGGGTCTTTTCTTACTCCCACAAACCTTCTAAGTAACCCTAGCTAGATAGTTTCCTCAAAAGAAACAAATTCCAAAAGTTAGAGTTTTCACCTTTCTTTGGAGTTACCGTGAGTGATTTTACACTTACAAATGGCTGTGAAGAAGGGGGTACGGGGTCCCCTAGGCTAATTTGGGTCTTCTAAACACAATGGCGCAATCGTTTTTCAATTTGGAGTTGTTCCCTAGAAGATAGGAAGGGTCCAGCAGTAGGTTTGACTTTTTTATAGTAATTTGTGGTAATTCAAAGTTAATTTCGCAAATATCTTTTGGAAAATTGAAGATTGGATTTGGGTAAGACCTCTTTACTTGCGTAACAATCCATCTTTTGTTTAAAGAAAGACAATTTAGAAATACTTTGGGTTAATTAGCAAAATATCTAGGTTAATTAGGGTTATTTTCAAAATATCTTTGGGAAAAGATCTTGGATTTGATTTAGCCAAGATTTATCAGCTAAATGGAGAGGGTTCTAGAGAATTCTTCCATTAAACAAAGATTATTTTGGAATGACATTAGGGTAGTTTAGGAAATATCTCGGGATCAAAAGTAAATGTTTTTCCACCGACAACTTACCAGGGAGGGGCCTGGGCGAGTATAAAAGGCCCTTCCCTCGAGGTTGTCGGTACCCTCATTTCTCTTTTTCCTTGGTACTGACACTTTGTCAGACCAAAACCTCATTCTTATATCTAACCTTTGCCTTTGTGCTACCGGCGTGGTCGGAGCACTGATCCAGGTCGAGATCCGACCTAAGTTTCATTCTAATTCTTGATTTGCACACTTTGAAGGACGAGAGGGTCCCTTCAAAGTGATTTCTATTTGATTTCGTTAAGTTCTTGAGGCTAAGCCTCCATTTTCTTTGAATTGTGAGAGTTTTGGAAGGGATAGACCTCCAAACTCTAATTTCGTTTAAGATTTCTTGAATACTAACAAATTGTGCTCATTACAACAGAATTTGGTATTAATATATTTAAGGTGGTGAAGCTTGACTTTACCAAAAGTTTATTAAACCAACCCTTGCCCAAAATTCGTTGTATAACGAAGATTGGGACTTTAATTGCTAAAGTTCGGTTTAAACACTGTCATGTGTACCTCCTTTAAAGATTGACTTTCAAAATACTAAAATTTAATCTTTGACACCGTGTACACCTGGGGTTGCCCCCGCACAGCGAAGCTTTGACTTTGAAAGATTTGAAATTAACACTTGGGAAATTTCCTTAGTGCATGCTTCGAAAAATGCTTTGCAGGAGTAGTGATTAGGAACATTTTAAGGTAGGAAAAAGTAGTCAAAATTTCTTAGTTTGAATTCTTGATAAAACCCTTAGTAGTAGATAGAGAAAACCAAGATTTAGATTAGTTTCCCTTTAGTTAGAGTCATTTAAATTATCTTAGAAAGAGATTTTTAGCTTAGAATACTTAGTTGTTTAGTTTTAACCTTTTCCCAAAAATCCCAAAAAAATTAGATTGTTAGTTTAGAAATTAAGAAGTTCCCAAAATTCCCTAAAAATTAATTAGTGTTAGAGTTAATTAAGTCTGAAAATTAATTCCATTTATTAGTGTGGCCATAAAGGAAGGAGAATCAAAGTTGTGATTCAATAACTAATACGGAAGACCAAAACCAGGGGTCTTCCTGGCTAACCAGTTGATTTAAACTCATTAGACTGCAGTCCAGCAAGTTCAGAATCAGGAGAGACAGGGAGGCCGATTCAGCAAAGTGAGCAGGACAGTCGGCAGAGGTGAACCAACCGCGCCGCGCCACGTGTCAGGCATGACACGGATTAACAACGGGGTCGCGAGGGGAACGACCAACGGAGTGGTGCCACGTGGCTCGACAAGCCGGGGTCCGGGGAGCTCAGCTCAACCAGGGTTCAAGGAGACCAACTCGACGGGGTCCAAGGTGCTCAATTCGACAAGAGTCCAGGGAGTTCAACCCGATCAGAGTTCAGGGAGTTCAATCAGTACAGAACTGAAGCAAAGACTGACAAAACAACCCTTGATTTATAAGGTGAGATTTTAAAACACTCCAAGAATTATTATAACTTAGTAAAGGTCTAAACAAGGTACCTTCAAATCGCCACACTCACACACTTCTTGAGAAACAAAGAACAATGAATCGACATAACAAATGAGAGTTGAAGAAGTTGAAATGAAAGGTTAGAGACGAAAGGAAGAAGAAGAAGAAAAGGAATCTAGATAATTAATGAGGTGAGAATCGTTTGAATTTGATTTTATTCTAATTACTATTCACTAAGTTGTTGGTTAGTCATTGATTAGGATTCTTTTAGGAATTAGAAGGCTAGGCTTTGGTTAGGTTTTGTTTTGTTAGGCTTAATAAGACAAATGGAAAAAGACAAAATGCCAACTAATATCTTTGGAAAGATTAGGAAATTACAAAATAATTAGGATTTATTAGATTTGATTTGATTTAGTGGATTTAAAAGGTTTTGAGGTATTAAAATAATTTCTAATTATTTTAAATACAACCAAAATTAATAAAATCCCATAACCATTAGTAGGAAAAGAAAAATTGAAATTAAAAAACAACATCGAACGAGATTTAATTTCAAATGGCGTGATGAATTAGCGAAATGGAGGATGGAGCGGGATACTACGAAACCATTCACCTCCTGATCCTCGAGGACGGTACGATTGATCACTTCATGGGAAAGGTACGTTAAAATTCTTATATTTCATTTCTTTTAATTTGATTAAAATCTCACTTGACAAAAACCATTGGAACCTTTAGGAAAATTAGAAAAGAAAATTAACATTTAAAATTAAAATTGTTCGTTAGACTAAGAAATAATTAATGAATGAAATTTAACTCGTTAGACTTTTAAAAAACAAATTTCATTCATTAATAATTTTTTAAGGATTTATTTTTTAGTGTTTTACCTTGTTGGAAAGGTAATTTCTGAATTTTCATAAAACCCTAAAAATACTAATTTTAGAATAGAAAATTTAGTTTACGATAGATTAGAAGATAATTAAAAAGAATTTCTAAAGAATCTTTAAGGAATCATTTAAATAAGGAATCAATTAGGGAATCTTTTAAAGATTCCAGAACCTCTTTTCATTTAAAAAATACTTTAATTTTAAGTGAGAAAAGGTTGGATGAAGTTTGATTTCAATTTGGATGAAATTCTTTAATTAGTAGTCAAATTAGGTTTAGTCTTAAAATTAGGTAATTAACATAACTAAAAACTTAACCCTAAAATTTAGATTTATTTCGAGTAGTTTTACTATTTTTAAATTGTGAATGAAGGTTGTGACGTAGTTTAGGGATCAATATTTCATCCATTCATTTCTTTTATTAGGAAAGTCAGAATTTAACTTGCTTTACCATTCTGGAAAGGGCAATTTACATTCTACAATTTAGGTTAGATTGATGTTAGTTTGGATTTATCTTTTGATTAGTTATTTGATTTAGTTAACCATAGCTTTAAAATTAGGATTTAAATGATTTAAGTTCTATTTCGATATTTAAAAACAAAGTGTCCATTGCTTGGAAGGCGCGAATTGAACTTAGATTAAGAACACCCTAAAGAAATGGATTTAACCAGCCGTTAGAACCCGTGTGTACGTTTTAACTCAAAGGGTGGGGTTTAAAACACTCACAAGGTCAAATCAATTTTGCCTTGCAAAAATGCAGCTTGAAAAGATGGCAGAGCAAACATTCTTGATAAGCTAACGAAATTGTAAAAGAAGTTAAAGAGTACGCTAATTAGAGCTTATCTAGGCCCATAACCTTTTGTATTTTACGCTTAACATACAAACGACATCACATACAAACAACAAGCAAACACAAACATCAACATCTTTTTGCACCAAACAGCCAAAACTCTATTGCAAGAACAATGGAATACAAAATGTCACGCTTCCAAGAAGGTGAACAATACTTTAAGCAATGAACTAGTTTGAAGTTTGGATGAATGTTCTAATTCTATTTTTGTCCACTATTTGTCTAGTGTAAAAAGGAGTAGTTCAAGTAATCAAGTCTAAGGGGGTGTAAACCCCTTCCCTTGGGCTTTGTAAGTTAGAAGGTTGTAGGGGTAGTGCAAGCATAAGAGGTCATTAACCTCTGACTTTTGGGGTTCTTACATTATTTGGTGGCCACCCCAACCATCATACTCCATGTATTACAAGGATTAGAATAGATAGAAAAAGGGAGGGAGAAAAAGAAAACACAAGAAGTGGAAGGGGAAAAAATAGGAGGATAGACTTAGCAGGGTTGCTCAAAGTTATACAATAAAAAACAACATACAAAAATATTTTATTAATCACCAAACCCTATAAAGGCAAAATGGTGGTTAACCCCTAAAGGACCAAACAATGCTTTTTAGCAACATAGTGATTTAGGGCAGCTCACTACGAATGGAATTTTTATTTTTTTTTCTTTGAAATTTTCACACAACATGTGCCCAAGGAGTAGCTTTAAGGCCCAATAATTTTCATAACCTTTGAATACATGGTTAAAAAGTTATTGTATGATATGTAGTTTTCATTGCTTGGCAAGTAGCCCGGGCAACAAAAAAAACTTCTTTAAAAATCACTTTTTTTTAAATAAAAATTTGAAATTGGTTTTCTAGATTTATATATACGTGGAAAGCTTTGAATCCTTCCATTTTGATTGAAGAGATGAAAGTTATGAAGGTTTTTAGTTGTGGATAGTTTGTGGGTAGTAATGGAATCTCTACTCTAAAATAAACTTTGAAGACCTTTATTTAACACAATATATAATATTTTTGGAAAAAAATAAAAGCATGAGATGTAGATTGTTTATTAAAACATTATCACCATTGAGATTAGCATTTTTCAATTCCATAAATAAATGATTAACAATTTAGTATTTTGAATCATTCTCTACTTCTTTCTACTTACTAATTTTTCCCTATATGTTGTACAATTCCAAATTATCTAAACAATTTCAAGTATGTAGCCAACATGACTTCATGAATTAATCCAAAGAGTTACAAACATTTTGGATATTTTTTCATAATGATATGGCTTTGTAAAGTGCATTTGCACAGGTTTTTGCAAGGCTAAAAACTGGCTTTTTGTCACTTCAAATCGGCTGATATCTTGCAATCCACATGGTGGAAATTTTTGAAATTTTTTCCACATCTTCCCAAACCAGTGTACTACAAGATCCTACGGTTACATTTATCCAATTATGTATTTTTTTCTAAAATTTGGTACTTATAGTAGAAATGGCAGTTTTGGAGCGTTTTGGGTGAAAACATAGTCAAAAACCTTTAGGGGTTAAGGAGATGTTGGAAGGAAGTCTTGATCACTAAATCATGGAGCTCCAAGATAAGGTAGGCCATTAATATTTTCCTTTTCATTCTAATTAGTCTTAATTAGTAGGAACCATTTAGGTCCGAGGCCTAAAAGTAAGTAGCACCTTTAAGATAGGAATTCAGGTCAAACTCAGTCTCAGAACCACAAGATAAAGGACAAGAAGGTTCTAGGAGTATAAAATACATCCCAAAGCAACTCATAATGAATGAGATATGAGTTGTTGAAGTTTAGGATACAAAATGGATGAAGTCAGTTGAAAACCATCCATCCAAGTGCAAACTTGGAACTTAAACAAAATTCAATAATATAGGTCTAGGGTCCAAAATTAGAGGTTATTTGAAATAGGGAAAGAGTCAAAGAGATGGATGAAGTTTAGATAGCTTCTTAAAGGCTAAACTTCATCTAGACATAACTCTTTGTAGGAACATCCAAATTTCATGAACTCTATGTTTTTGGAAATGGAATGATCTAGGTTACAATTTGGAATTGATAACTTGGGACTATAACTACTTTTATTAGAAAACTACAACAGCCAAGTAGTCAAGGTTGTTAGTTCATTTTCACAATTAGGCTAGTTTGGGGATTTCTTAGTGAATGTGTGGGACTCTAGGAACTTAGAAAAGATCCATAGCTTGGAATGTACAATTGACCAAAATTAGACACCAATTAGGATAAGATTCAACCCTAAATACAAGAACATGGTTGTGCTCGTATATTTTTCAAGGGTGGATAAATATCAACTTACAATCTCCCACTACCATTTTTGTACTACTCCGATTTTTTTCCTCACCAATTTATATGTCTCACATTTCTCACTATCTTATATAGTTTATCACCCTCCCTCCCTACCATATGTTACTAGTACAAAACCACCACTCCAATTTGTGTTGGATTTGGTGAAATTTTGTTTTCTTGGATATTTTCGCCTTTTTTTAAAAATGTGCTAATATTTATTATTACCTATTAAGCTCAAGGGATTTTAACATGTTGTAACAAAAATTTGCCAAGATGAAAAACAAGAAATTTAACAAAACTTCTTTGACAATTTTGTATTATAATCTATTCAAAATAGCATGTTTCAAATTGTATTTTAAAAAGTGTTATCATATCATAATAGAATCAAATAGAAAAGAGGTAAAAAAATATATAATGAGGCAAAATTTCACCAAATCTAATGTGATTTGGAGTAGTGGTTTTTATTCTAGTGTATGTCACACATCTCTCACTATCTTATTGAGTTCACTTTCCCTTGTTACTATCCACTATGTCTCACCGACCTCAATATCATAATTGTTTTACCTCCTTCTTTTACAATCTTTATATTGGAACATTGTGAAATATGAGGTAACATATGGAGAAACATTGTGAAATATAAAAAATTTGGAAAGATTTTTTAGCTTCTTAGAATTTATTCAAAACTATTAAAGTATTGATAATTTCTATCAATTTTTAAAAAACCATATCCATATGAATTGAAAAAAGTTGTGGTATAGATGATATAATATATATATTGAGAGAGAGAATGATAGATAATTATATTAATGAACATAACATGTATAACCACATGAATTTATAGCTTTTCAAAGTCTACTCTACAATTTTATTTAATAAATTTTTATTGTGATATTCACCCCAAAGATCCAATCCACCCTACATGAAGATTAGATTTGGCATGAATGAAGTCATTTTTGCAAAAAGTATCACATATTGGGTCATTGCAAGAAACACCAGTCTTATTCTTTGTCACAATTGGAGTTGTTATTATCATCTATTCTAGATTTTGAAGCACAAGTCCAATGAATAGAAAATCTCTATTGAAGATGTCCAACTTGATGGTTATAAGATCCTATTTTTTAGAATTAAAAAAATCATTTTATATTTAAAATTCCATTTTGATAATTTGTCACACTTTGCGATTTAGGAGTTTTCACTATGTTCAGAGTACCCAAATTGAATGATCTAGAGTTGAAATTTTGGCAGTCTATTCCTTTACTACGTGGGCATATGTCTACTAAAGGGCATTTAAAAAGATATTATTTTATGTCTTCCATATCCATGCAAATAGCTCCCCCTTGCACAAGCACTTTCAAACATTGAAGAGGGTTTCAACTTCATTTTTTGGTGAAATTTGATCACCATTAAGTCGTCACAAATGGACAATTTTTAGTTTTTTTTGTTCATCATTTTCTGGTTATTACTAATCTATACCCCATTGTATCTATTTTCTTTGACAATTTGTCTTTTTTTTCACATAATATTGTTTTAGTACTTGCAAGTAATCCCTAGTACATGCAACAATACTTTTAGCTGTTGAATTTTTTAGTCAACGGCTATGACTATTCAGCTACTTAGTTCTCCTAGTATTCTGGGTCTAAAATCCAAATTTTTCCGAAATGCTACAAAATAACACATGGTGTTTCCTACAATGACTGGCCCTATCATCTTGTAGATGGTGTAAGGTGATGTGGACCCCTGAAAAATTTGATGTCGAAATTAAATTTTAGCACCTATTCAAGTGCTAAATTAGACCTTCATGTATAATATTTGAAGCCAATATTTGACCACGGTCACAATTTGACTATCCCTTCTTCAAGATCTTGCATCCAGCACTAGACATGGAAATGTCTTTGTATCATAAGAGCAATGCTTTTGGGGGGCTTTTTGATGCCAAATTGCACCAAAAAAAATAATTTGGCTAAAAAGTTCCAAAAAAATGTCAAAAAACTTGGATGAAATGGCCAAACAACTTTGAATTAAAAAAAATCCTAGATGAAATCACCAAATTGTGGATGAAAACTATATTATACATCCAATATGTGGATGAATGTTGTAATTTGGAGCACTACTGTAACATTTAATATCACCACTTTGGCACTTCGTAAAAATGAAAAAAAAAGCCTTGCATAAGAGCCTCTAAACTAAAAAAACCAAGAACCTCCAAAGTAGAATTTAAGCCACTAAGACTTTTAAACATAGGCTATGGAAATGTGTTGTATACTCTAAAACTAGAAAATCAAGATTTGCAATGGATACACTTGCACAAAATCTTCATTAGAAAAATCATAAACAATATATTTCAATATCATAAATTTGATGCTTAAAATAGACTTTCAAGGATAATCAAATTAAAAAAAACTACAAAAAATTGTACTCCCTCCATCCCCAAATGATCTTCATGTTAGACAAAATGTTATAGATTAAGCTTAAAAATAAATATTTTTAAAATCTATTTTGGCTCGCAAGTAGAGTTCAATATTATCTTATATTGTCATAAAAAATTTAGTTCTAGATTAGTTTTCAAAATGTCATCATGGGATACTAAAAAGTTTGATTTTAGAGGTCTTGTGAGGGAGCACCACTATCCACTGATTTGGCCAACGTGGTGTAATTCCCTCGTTGCACTGGACTGCCTTTCTAGTTCTCATGGAATTGGAACATGGTTTAAATATTATGAGATGATTTCCAAACAACCCATGCAGTATGGTTAAATTAAGTGGATCGATGAACGTATGAGACATCTTCCATATAATCTGCCTAAATTAGGTGTAGCTAGCACCTACATTGGAAATCAAATTTTAGATTTTAATTGGAAGAAGAATGGGGCGAGCTTGGAAGAAAGTAGGGGTGAGCTTGGACAAGCTTAACTCCTAAAGGAAGGAACAACTAAGTTGCATTTTTTGGCAACATAGCCATTTTGGACAACTCACTATAAATGGAATTTTATTTTCTTTAAAATTTTCGCATAGCATATACCAAAGGAATAGCTTTAAGACCCAACAATTTTCATAACTTTTAACTACATCGTTACAAAATTATTGTACAATATGTATGGAAAGCTTTGTGTCATTCCATTTTGATCAATGAGATGAAAGTTATGAAGAGTTAGTTTGTAGGCAATTATGGATTCTCTACCCTAAAATAGTATACTTTTAAGTCATTTCTTTAACTCAATTTTCAATACTTTTTCCAATAGGAAAAAATTCATGAGATGTAGATTGTTTAATACAACATTACAACCATTGGACTTGGCATTTCTCAATTCCATAAATTAATTCTTAAAAATTTCATATTTTGAATCATTCTCTAATTCTTTTAATCTACTTACTATTTTTTCCCTATATGTTATATAGTTCTAAATGATTTGAATTTCTCCAAACATGTAGCCACCTTGCCTTGAAGAATGAATCCAAAGGAGCACCACCATTTTGGACATTTTTTCATACAAATGTTACCTTGTGAAGTGTAGCTACCCTATTTTTCATAGGGTCAAATAAAAGATTTAAGTCATTGCAAATTCCCAAGGTTTTTCTTTCACATCTACCTTAACCAGCATAATACAAGATCCAATGGATATATATTTCCAATTTTTTTATTCTCTAAAATTTGGCACTTTTACAAAAAATTATAATTTTGAAGCATTATTGGTAAAATCTTAGTCAAGGAGCTTCTAGAGTTAAAATAAACTACCAATCTATAGAAAAGTATTCTAACCAAACTATAATAAAAGATTACAATTTTCAAGTCATTATTTTTCGGCCCTTCCTCCCACGTCACACCATGAAGATCTTTTGGGGACAAAAATCCATGCCAACAAGATCATTATGGGACAGAGGGAGCACTTGGTAAGATTTAGTAACTTCGAAGTATAATCATCACCAAAAAATGTTGCCTTCCCGAGATAAATCAATTGGCGTTACGGCCAAATTTGAGAATTTTTTTGGCTATGGCCGTAAATGGAATTTTAACTCTCATGACACTGAGCACTCAAGTAGCCAAAAAATACCAAATGGCACTTCAATTGTCACGGATCCTTTAAAAATTTCAAAATGTGAACTGCAAAGCCAAAAGAATCAACACCTGAAAGAACGCATCCAAAGTTCATGAGGACAGAATGTGAATCCAAATTCTAAAAAAAATTGCATCCAAAGACCAATCTGCGTGCAACGTATCGGAACCCAAACAGCCAGACACCCAAAATCACAATATATCGATTTAACTAAAAGGATTCTCATGTTGTTCATCGCGACTTAGTCCATGTCACAAGTGAACGTAATCACGCTCTGTTCGAGAAGCAGCAGTCTTTATCACCACGCCAGCAACACCCGGTGATAAAAGATTCAGATCGAAATTCTACAAAACCCTTCCATTTAATTGACCCAAAAGAACATTCAACACCCAAACTCCAGGACCGCAAGTTTACAATCATTTGCCAATCACAATAGTCTAGGTTACAAAACTCCCCCAACTGCCCTAATAGATCATTAATGCAAGAATACGCACCTCACAGCGAATTGCTACACTCCACAACCAAGTAGCGAGACCATCATCTACCGCAATAGGGTATCGCATACATCCTTCCGCACATTGCAGCGAGGTTGCAGCAACCAAAATCAAGATAAGGAACCGCTCACAGCCGAGGACGAAATCCAATTGTATCCAGAACCACCGCAACGCGCGTGCGAAAGAACCACTAAAAACACACCAGAGAGACGGATGTACAGAGACGCGCCGATCGTTGAAAACAAGAGCTTTCCATACCACAAAGGAAAAGAGGAGCGGGGGCTTTCATACAAAACATGGTGTTCATAAACACCAAGGAGGTTTGGCAAAGACCGGATCACGGTCCAACCAGTCAAGCACTCGTGAACTTCGTCACAGCCTTCGTTCCTTCAGAAACAGCGTGCTTCGCCAACTCACCAGGCAATATCAGACGCACAGCAGTCTGAATCTCGCGACTAGTGATCGTAGGCTTCTTGTTGTAACGCGCCAAACGAGCAGCCTCCTGCGCAAGCTTCTCGAAAATGTCGTTGATGAAAGAGTTCATGATACCCATCGCCTTCGAAGAGATACCGGTGTCAGGATGCACCTGCTCCAAACAAAAAGGCCGTTAGACAGAACTATTCCCCTTCACTGTCTCAAAAGCACCAGAAAGACAACTTCCCAAATACGCAGAGACGCCACAGAAACCCAAACACCAAGAAATGAAATCAAACCACTGCGACATACCTGCTTCAACACCTTGTAAATGTAAATCTTGTACGTCTCCACGCTCTTCTTCGAACGCTTCTTCTTCGCATCGCCCTTGCTGTCGGACTTGATCTTCTTCTCCGCCTTCTTCACCACAGGCTTCTTCTCGGCCTTGGACTTGCCGGCCTTCTGCTCCTCTGCAACCTTGGGCGCCATTGCAGCGACTGGTAATCGAACGAGATAAACAAAGAGACTGAGAATTCGGGAAATGCGACCAACACAATTGTAGCGTACGAAAACTGTGAACAATAGGGAAGCGGAGATGGTTCAAAATGCTTTATACCTGGGGGCCTGACCAGGGCCAATGGGTGGGCTCGGTCTTCCTACCGAGGATTGAGGTTTTGTGCCGTCCGATCTGGATCGGACGGTGGTATTTCGAACCCGGTCTTGGCGCCAGGCGCTGCTTGTCCCTCTTCCCGCCCGAGCCCTTCAAAGAGGAGGAGGAGGAGGAGGAGGAAAGGGGAGTTCGTGAATGAATTGGCGGGATGATGGCCACCAGGCATTTTCAAAAACGGAGAACCTAACTTATTGGTCTTCCCTGTTGCACTTGTTTAGGGCACCCCAAGTAAGCTTACGCTTAAAGTAGACAACGGAGGAGTTTAACCCTGGAACGTCCAGACTCGTCTCCAAAATTGATGATTTGAGAAAAATCATTGTAAAGTGCTATTTAGAAGCATATTTTGGAATTGACATACAAACTAAAGTTGTAGACTGTGAGATTTAGATTCCATCCCTATGGTTAGATTCACTAATGCTATCAAGAATATTTTTTTATAATTTTTAAAAGGAAAATTTCAAAATTCCTTCTTAATTCATTTACAAGCAAAATATTATCATTTTTGGAGTAAAATTTGTTGGAATGCATTTGAAATGAGGTTCTCTTCACATGATGATTTTTTGAAATTTTTGTGATCTTCAAATGTATGACCTCACTTCGGCAAATGTATTTTTGAACTAAAGTCGATGCAATTTGACCACTTGACATACTTGCACATTTGTAATTTTAGAAAAATATGTACTCTAGTAACACCAAATCCTAACCTTGGATAGGACAACAACTTGATAAAGTATCTCTAAAAAATAGCATGACTTTCATCCAAGTAGTAATGAGAAGATACAACAGTTTCAATCTATTTATCGTCCACTTTTTGGACATCAAAGCACTTAGGGGTTAGAACTGAGGGAAAAGTTTGGCATCTCCTTGACACACTATATGTAATACTTTCTTTTCTCAATTATAGGCATTTTCCTATTATTGTTGAGGGGGTAGATTACAATTTTAACTCCTAAAGAATCAAGTATCATTTTTTGGCAACATAGTGTTTTTGATCATTGATTAATGAATGGAATTTTCCTTTTTTCTTTGAAATTATCACATAAAATGTGGTCAAGCTCTCAAGGAGTAGCTTTAAAGGCCCAACAATTTTGATAACTTCTTACTACATAGTTTAAAAGGTATTGTATACTATGTAGTTTCTTTGGGAGCCCAAGTAACAAATGCACCTCAAAATAAATCATTGCTTAAGAAATAAAAACTTAAAATTGATTTTTTAAACTTACATATAAGTGGAAAGGTTTGAATCGTTCCATTCTAATAAATGTGATGGAAGTTGTGAAGAATTTTAGTTTGTGGGCAAGTATAGAATCTCTACTCTAAAATAAACTTTGAAGTCCTTTACTTAACTCAATGAAATCATAGGATATAGATTGTTTATGACAACCATTGGAATTGTTGTTTTTCAATTCCATAACTAAATTCCTAACAATTTTATATTTTTAATCATTCTCTACTTGTTTCTACTTATTATTTTTTTAGGCGTCAATAGAAAATAATTTTTGATGAAATATATTAGATGTATGTCCACCTTATTTCTTCAACATATTATGGGAAGTTGCTAGTTGTAGGATCTATATATTTTCAAGTAAAAAGTTTAAAAGATTAAATCAAACCATTTGGGAAGAGTTAAAAATACTTTTTGTTTGAAATCCAAGCATCATGATCTCACAATTGGTAAGGTTTGGGATTTTGAAATTTTAGGAGTGTGTACTCTAACAAGTGAACTAAAGGATCCTATGTGTGAATTAGTTGAAAAATAGAAATAGATGAATATTTGAATGTTGCCTCAGAGACTAAAATTTTGAAACAATTGTAGGCCTCTAATTCCTTGATTGTGATTCACAAAGAAATGTCTCAAACTACCACTTTATAGTGCATTAAGCAAAATTGAAAAATAAGAATGTTTTATTGAATGTCAACTAGGCCAAATTGTACTTGACTTAGTAAAATTTAGTCATACATTCACAAAGAATTTAAAGAGAGGTATCCAAGAAGGTGCTACAATCTCAAGCCAAGCAAAATTCAAGGGGAAAATAGAAAAATGAGATTTGGATATTAGTTAGACTAAGTTTAGATGAAAAAACACGAGTTAGAGTGAAATCAGAAAACAAGTCAACTTCCATGTAGAAATAGTCATTGGTGATCCAAATGCATTGAGAAAAACTCAAAAGACAAAAAAAATCTAGAAGATAAATCTTGATGAAGTTATGATGACCAAAAACTTTCTAAACTTTTAAACTCTATAATTCATGCGAAGAAGGTTTGATTAGTAAGTGTGAAACCATTTTGGAGTTTGCATGATGTACTCTAGTCATTTAGAATCTAAAAAACAAAAACTAAATTCCTCAAACTCAAAATATATAAAGTAACAAAGATTAGAATGTTGGAAAACCAATTTCACACAAGACTTTGAAATTTGGGAACAAAGCTTCAAGTAGTTTGAAAATCTTATAAAAGGACATCTTCAAAAGAGTGTAGAACTTGTAAAACAAGTGAAATTCGAGAGAGATATGAATGGATGAAATTAGAGTAGTCATTAGTCAGCTTTTGGACAAAAAACCACACAAAAATTGAAAAATTAAAATACCCTTAGAAAATAGATAGAGATTTATGTCTAAGTTTGAGATTCACTGAAAATCTTAAAACAATAAATTGTTGACCAAAATATAAGTGGATGAAGTCTTAAAGAATAATTCATGCAAAACTTCAAAACCCTCTAATTTTTGCTTACAAAATCACCCTAAGATATATAAATCCATTTTGGAATCAAAATAATAGTCTATTTAACATCCATCAATCAAAATTAGCAAAGGATTCACATGAATTTTGGGGACCAAAGTTGTTTTTTCCATTAGAATTAGGTTAAATCAAGAAAACTCAACTTTTATAGTTTTAATCAACTATAAATATCACATTGAAGTTTTTGAAAACTTCTTAAATTTTAATATTTTACTGAAAATTGAACTTTGGACCTATAACCATGGGTTGTTGATTTTCTAATTTAAGAATGACATAATAACTTTTGTTTATACCATGATGTTATAAACTATAATATACACTAATGGTGAGATTTTTTGAGGTTTTGAGCATACTTTTTACTTGATATGAACAATCTTCATTTTTTACTTTAAAAATTCACAATAATTTCAAATTTTGACAAAAGAAAATAAATTTTTTATAACTTGTAGCAAGCTTATAATTTCATCCCTAACTTTAAAAAAATTCAGTTATATCGAGTTGCAAAATAGCACCAAAGAGAGTGATGGACAAGGAGGTTTGAAGTGAGTGGTCACATACCCATCCTTCTATGGTTAACGTGTGATCAAAATGACTTTGGTGCTTATGCATGCCCCTACTTTTGTATCAAATTGCAAAAACCTTCATCAAAGAGATGACCTCTTGTAAATTAACATGCCCATTACCAAGCACATTTACCATCTAGGCACCTTGGAAAAGCTATTTTTCAACTCACATGTTTTTTAGAGATTGGGAAGTTTGGAAAAAGCCATTTGCAAGTAGAATGAAGACATTCGAATAAGAAATGAATTTCTTGTGATTTTTCAAAGTTTGTTGGGACTAAATTGGTAAAGCATGGGTAGACTCATGCTAAACAACACCCTATTATGTCCTCTTCCTAAGTGCATTTTCATGATGCTAAAGGATTGCTAAGATTGTAGCACTAGGTGGGTGATGATGCAAATAAGAGGGTCTAATATGATAATAGGCTCAAAAAGTGTGCATCTAAGGGAAGAAAGATCCTTGTGTAGAAATGGGTGGGCCCAAATACTTTTTATGTTTTGTGGGAGAAAGAAAAATGGGGAACACAAAATTAGAAATTTTAATTTTAATTTTTTGACTTGGAGTGAATAACATAAGATTTTCCAAAGTCAGAGGTGCTTAGGTCCCTATTAATACTCATAGGTACAACTTTGATGAATGGAGCCATTGAGTCTAAGAATGATCTACTATACATTTCTATTCAATTTACTCCCCATAGTGAATCAAAATTTATTGCAGTCCATTCACTGCACTTGTATTTGAGCTTCACCACATTCAGGACTTTATTATGAGTAAAGATCACACAAGATAATAACCCAGTCACTTGCTCAATAGCCTAAAACCACACACATGGGATGGCAGTTTCTCACCACATAGAGTCACTTCTATTTCTACATCTTTATGCATTGTTTTTAGCATTTCTATAAGGGCAGTTCTTAAAGCCCAAGTGGTTCTTGAGCCTTCTCCCATAGATGTTAGAATTGAATGACTAATAGCTTTTGTTTGTTCTACCTTCGTCGGAATTTCCATTCCACTTGAAGCAAGTGTTGGCTATGGCCGTGAACCTCCTTTCAAAACTAGTGACACCTCCATTCTACCCCACTCCTCTTCACCTTGTCCACTACTGGCCTTTTACAATTCTTTGGCTAGCCTCATTGTATTTCTAAGAACCACGAAGGCAAGGGGGACTAGAATTTTATTGCTATCTAAATTCTATGGGCTAGAGTGAATTGACCCCCTCATTGCCCTACAATTTAAACATTGTTTTTTTAACTATTTGCAACACTTAATAAAATTTGCAAATTTTGAATTCATGTTTGCAATCAGAGGCCTTAAGGTAATTCAACCTATAACAAGCCAAATGGAAGCCAACCCATCACAGACAAAATTACAGTAGTGGTGTACATTCTAATTCTAAAATGTACACTTCTAAATTTTTGTTTGTTTGTGATGGGCTAGCTCCCATTGGCTTGTCATAGCTCGAGTTACCTTAACCCCTAAAGGACCAAATGGTATTTTTGGCAACATAGTGATTAAAGGCAGCTCACTACAAATGAAATTTTTATTTTTTTTCTTTGAAATTTTCTCACAACATGTGCCCGAGGAGTAGCTTTAAGGCTCAATAATTTTCATAACTTTTGAATACATGGTTAAAAAGTTATTGTATAATATGTAGTTTTCATTGCTCTGCGGGTAGCTTGGGTAGAAAACAAAACTTCTTTAAAAATTAATTAATTTTTAAATAAAAATTTGAAATTGGTTTTCTAGATTTATATATACGTGGAAAGCTTTGAATCCTTCCATTTTGATTGAAGAGATGAAAGTTATGATGTTTTTTAGTTGTGGGTAGTTTGTGGGTAGTAATGGAATCTCTACTCTAAAATAAACTTTGAAGACCTTTATTTAACTCAATTTTCAATATTTTTGGAAAAAAATAAAAGCATGAGGTGTAGATTGTTTATTACAACATTATCACCATTGGGATTGGCATTTTTAAATTCCATAAATAAATGATTAACAATTTAGTATTTTGAATCATTCTCCACTTCTTTCTACTTACTAATTTTTTTTCTATATGTTGTACAATTTCAAATTATCTCAAAAATTTCAAGCATGTAGACAACATGACTTGATGAATGAATCCAAAGAGTTACAACCGTTTTAGACATTTTTTCATAATGATATGGCCTTGTGAAGTGCATCTGCCCAGATTTTTGCAGGGCCCAAAATTGGCTTTTTGTCACTTCAAATCAGCCGATATCTTGCAATCCACATGGTGGAAATTTTTGAATTTTTTTTCACATCTTCCCAAACCAGCATACTACAAGATCCTATGGTTATATTTGTCCCAAAATGTATTTTTTTTCTAAAATTTGGTACTTGTACTAGAAATGGCAATTTTGGAGCGTTTTGGGTGAAAACATAGTCAAATACATTTAGAGGTTAGATAAGATAGGAGAGTTGAAGACATACCAAAAGAAGTGGCCCAAAATAAGGGGAAATTCTTTACAGTTACACTTCTATGAAACTCATGGCTGTGGGGCAATTTTTAAGTTGTATAGACATAAATTATACAAGGAGAGGGCAGAGGAAGAGATTCAATATTTTCACTTTATCTAACCAATGGCATAGCATTTCAACCGTGTGAGTTCTGGATTACTTGGTTGGTTAACACCTAAAGGTACAAAGTATTCTCCAAAATTGACGATTTGAGAAAAATCATTATAAAGTGCTATATAGAAAAATATTTTGGTATTTGTAGACGAAGTTTTTAGCTAAAAATTACTAAAATTTAGAAAAAAAGGACCACTAGGGGCCCCTTATTCATAGAAAAGTAGAAAGAACTTTAAAAATAAAGTTAATTTATATATTGTAGTGTGAATAGGGTTATTTATAATTAGAATGAAACAAACAAACAAACCATTCTTTGGATGAATGGGGTGTGTCTCACGCACCTTTTTGAGAATAGGACACACCTTTTCATTTTTTGAAAATAAAATGCTAAAAGAAATTAATAATGATGGCATTTGTAAGATGCTCATTCTGCATTCTCAATATATATTTATATTTATATTTTGTATCTTGCTTGTTGTGAATTAGTCTTGTACCAGGATTTGTTTTCCTGTGTGTTTGTTGAAGTGTGAGAATTTGTTTGAAGTTGTCTGGAAGCACAAATCTTGATTCAAAATTACTTCTGTGTGATTGTCGGTATTATGACTAGTGTAATCACGTAAGAGTAAGGATACTGATCAAACCTGTATAGAGAGAAACAATTTGGCGAGTGTAATTATAGGATTTGGGAGTTTTGAAGTGAACTAGTATCAAAATTCTCGAGCAAGTCAGCAGGTGCTTGAACAACGGTGGAATGAAGAAAGGTTCAGAATTTGATATTCTGAATTAACTGAATTCTTGCGTGAAATGTGTGACTGAAGTCTGGAGAGTGTTGGTTAATGAGCAAGTGTAGAATTCGCCTTGTGAAGAATTAGATTGTAATTTGCACGATTGGGGGCGCTGTTAATCTCTGGGAAAGACTCTGATGTGCTGAAGTAAGCTAATTGTCAATTGAAGGTCGATTCCCCGATTCACAGCAAGGGAGTGCAATCACCAGTCAGTGATAACGACGAAGAAAAGGATTTCTAAATTCTCCACGAGCAGGTGAGGAAGGTTAGTCTCTAGTGCCGCTACAATCCCAACAATCTCCAAGAAACGAGACAACTCCAAACCGAGGTATCAAGAGAGTTCAACGAGCAATTCAATAGAGTTTGTATCTGAAAATTGCAAGTGAAGGTCAGTGTAAGCAAGCAAGGAGCGGCTGAGAAGATTGCTAACAATGTGAGCAAAAATCAGAGATTTCTGGATTCGATAATTTCCAAGCTCCGAAGCCAGCCATTGGTCATGAGAACAACTCGAATTCAATTCTTGCAATGAAATTAGTGAGGGAGAAATTTGAAGCGTAATCGACGATCGAAGAAGGAGAATTGTGTTAACATAATCACAAATACGCTCTGGATTTCAGTCGCAGCAGTGGCTGCATATATTGAACAAAGGTTATGAGTACAGACCCGTGAAGGGTATAAGTAACTGTGAACTTTGGATGAATGAACAATAATCTATGAACTATGAACATAAAGCAAAAGAGCTACAGTAAACTAATCGACTAAGGGCTGACGTGGGGTATTGAGTGAATAGTTCAACACCCCCTCTCGCTCAATACCCCCTCTCGCTCCCGAGCAGTTGGTTTTGTTTTCGGAGAGAGTGCAAGAGTGTTGGTAAACGTAGGTGTAACGGACAATGGCGCGGGGAGCGTGGATGGCACAGGCAGTTGCCGAAATCCGGGAGCAGAGAGAGTCAATTTCGGTGGTAAGCTTGAAACCCTTGAGTTGATAAAAAATGAGAGACAGAAACGAGCAAAAATTTCAAGATGTGGTTGTTGTTGTTGGCAGAAAGAGATTGGAGTGTTAGTAATTTCGCTGTGCGTGTGGATGATCCGGCGAGGGAGCGATTGGCTACTGGACAAAATTTTCTTTTGGTTGGTGAGTTCTGGAAGACAGCAGGAGCATCAATAGACGGAGTTGGTGAGCGATAGGAATACAGAGGAAAGCAGTAGGACCAGTAACGTCGATACGTTGAGGTCGGAGAGAGTATCAATGGAAGAGAGATTTTGGGAGGCATATTTCGCGGATCCTTCTGCTTGGTGGGATAATAGAGATAATAAGCGAAATCCGCGGGCACCAGATTTCAAACAGAAGATAGGTCAGAAGGCACTGTGGATTGAAGGGTATTATACGCCTGAGTGGATGAGAGTTAGGTTGAGTAGGGATATAGATAAAAAAATAGTTCAAGGGATTCAAGAAATTGCAGGTAAGAGATGGAATCCAATGCTGTCTCTATTAGCAGTGAAGGTTGATGAAGCCACTGGCTTGGTTAATAAGTCGGCCTGTTGTACAGATGTAGGAACGTAGTTGATAGATATGTCTTTACTGTGTACCTTTTCTCGAATGAAATGATCTTGTATACCAATGTGTTTGGTTCTCGAATGAAGTACGGGATTGTTTACAAGTCGAATGCAGGATTGATTGTCGCTTGATATGGTGGTTGGTGAGTTGGTTGATTCTCCTAGTTCATTGAGAAGGCTTCGTAAGTATATAATATCTTTGGCCGCTTCACTGAGGACAAGATATTCAGCTTCAGTTGTTGAAAGTGAAATTGTTGGTTGAAGTTTGCTACTCCAGAGAATACAAGAGTGTCCATATTTATGAAGGAGGCCAGAGGTAGAACGACGGGTGTCGAGGTCGCGGCCCCAATCAGCATCTGCGAAGCTATGTAGATTGTCAGGGTTATTGCGATGATAGAATAGTCCATAGTGTAGAGTACCTTTCAAGTAGCATAAAATATGCTTTGCAGCTTGTAGATGAGCCTGTTGTGGTCGATCCATATATCGACTAACCAGGCTGACAGCATATGAAATATCAGGTCGAGTATTTGTTGCAAAAAGTAAGCTGCCAACCATGGATTTGTAGAGCTAAGGGTCGATAAATGGAGTTCCCGTGTCTTTTGATAGTTGTAGTTTGGGATCCATGGGTAGTTGAGTCGAATTGCAATATTGCAGGCCAAAACGTTGCAGCATTCTCAATATGTATGACCTTTGATGAATGTAGATGCCAAATTTCTCATATGGAATTTCAGTTCCAAGGTAATGTGCAACAAGTCCCAAGTCTGTCATTTCGAATTTTTTCTGTAGGGCTATCTTGAGTGCTGCAATTTGATCAATATCGTTTCCTGTTATGAGAAGATCGTCTACATATACTAAAATAATGGTAAGTTGGCCGTTTTGGTGAAGATAGTAGAGGTTTGTGTCAGCATTGCTCCTTGTTAAACCCTGAGAAATTAGCCACTAATCAATTGTGAAGTACCATGCTCTTGGCGATTGTTTAAGCCCATAGAGAGCCTTCTTTATCCTACAAACTTTCATGGAATCGTTTGAATCGGAGAAACCTGGTGGAATTTCCATAATGACATTCCCGTCAATTATCCCATTGAGAAACGTTGTAATTACATCCATGTGATGGAGAGGCCAATTGTATTTTGCAGCAAGGGCAAAAATAAGCCGAATAGTAGACCAACGTACTACTGGTGCGAATATTTCATTGTAATCGAGGCCTTCTTTCTGTTGAAAACCACGAGCAACGATTCGAGCCTTATATTTTTCCGGTGAACCTGTAGGTCCCTTTTTGATCTTGTAAATCCATTTTGCAGTAATTGGTTTCATACCAGGCTCCCTATCAATAATCTCCCATGTTTGATTGTGATGAATGGACTGAATTTTTGATTGCATGGCGGCTTGCCACTTGGGATCTTGTAGAGCCTCGGTATAGTTTAAAGGTTCTTCTAAAAGTTCGCTAATGAACGTGCAAAAATCAGTAAGGCGTATAGAGGGCTTCCGGAGTCTAAGGGGATATCGTCGTTCTATTTCAAGATTAGTACCACTATCTTGAGAGATGGATGTAGAAGCTGACTCAGGAGGTGATGGTGTAGAGTCATCACTTTCTATATATGAAAAAGGATCAGACTGTATGGTTGCATCGTGAGGATCGTGGGTGGTAGGTGATTGAAGAGGAGTGAATGCAGGTGGCTCAAAAGGGGGTAGAGTAGGTGACAGTGGTTGTGATGGAGTGAGTGGACCAGAAATTAAGGTAGGCTGATTGATTTCATCACGATTTGGGCTAAGTATAGAAAAATCTAAAGGAAGAGTGTCAGGAACAGGAAAAAGATTGACGGTAGCATGATGAAAAACTATTTTTGTCTCGTCAAAAACTATGTCTTTTGTAATCAAGATTTTCTTGAGATGGGTGTCATAGACTCTGTAGGCTTTGCTAGTTGTGTCATAACCTAAAAACAAGCACCTTTTGCTTTTACTGTCTAGCTTGCGTTTAAATTCTTTGGGCACATGATAGTAAGCTAAGCACCCGAAAATTTTGAGATGAGAGACAGTAGGTTTCGTACCAGTGTATTTTTGATATGGAGTCATGCCTTGATTGGCCCTGGTAGGACTGATATTTACGAGGTAATTTGCTGTCGAAACAGCCTCGCTCCATAAAAATAGCGGTAGTTGACACTGAGTTGATAGACTACGTGCCCTCTCCATAATTGTCCTGTTTCGTCGCTCAGCTACTCCATTCTGTTGTGGTGTGTAGGCTTGGGTAAGCTGTCTTTTAATGCCACGTTCGTTGCAGAAATTGATGAATTCATATGACGTAAATTCGCCACCCCTATCAGTTTGCAAAGTATGAAGTTTGGATCCCGTCTCTGTCTCAAGCTTCGCGATAAAATTGTGAAAAAATTGAAATGTTTGGGCTTTGCTCTACAAGAAATAGACCCAACTATACCTCGAATAATCATCTGTAAAAACTAAAACGTATCTTGAACCAGCTAGTGTAGGAACCGATAGAGGTCCCATAAGGTTGGAGTGAAGTTTTTCACCTGGTTTCGAAGCTCTCGAAAGTGACTGCTTCGGCAATGGTTGTCGATGCTGTCTCCCTGTTAGACAATGTTCACATACTTCAATTTTTGAAGAGATTGTGGGAAGACCAATAACTCTGTCCTTGCTTGATAAATGATGCAGGCTTTGATAACTTAAGTGACCAAATCGTTTGTGCCATATGGCAGCAAAATCATGAGAATGCACTGCATTTGCTTGAAGATGAGATCCGAAGTGATATAAACCGTTAGAATGATCACGATGTCCTAAAGCAATAATATGATGATCTTTGATAACCCAACAATGTGTATCCGAGAAGATGACAGTATTGTCATCATCTGCTAGAGTTCCTACAGAAATCAAATTTTTTTTCATAGACGGTACATATTTAACACCCTTCAATTTTATTTCACCTCCCTGGGTTTGTACAGATGAGGTTCCAGTTCCTTGTATTGCATGACTCTCACCACCTCTTGTTTTTACTTCTTGGATCTTCACATTTGAAGAGCTTGGTTCAGTGAGTTCTACTTTGCTACCATCTGAAGCTATGTGTGTAGAGGCACCGCTATCCATATACCTAGGACCATAGTCATAACCTCCCCAATGTTCGGAAAGATTTGCATCAAAGAACTCAGCTGAGTTTGCAAATGTAGGATTTTGTTGGTGAGTAGGAGAGGAGTTTCTGCAAGGTTGACGGCAATCACATGCAAAGTGTCCAATACGGCCGCAGTTGTAACATACAAGTGGGGGTCTTGGGCCACATACTGGAAAAACACCAAAGTATGGTCTTGGAGCACCGAAATAAGGTCTTGGAGCACTGTAATAGGGTCTTGGAAAATTTCGTCCAGAACCACGGCCTCGAGGCTGGTTGTTGCTGTTCAGAGAGTTCTGTTGTGCAAATGTAGTTGCAAGAGCTTCTTCTTCCCCAAGCTGGAGGGCTCTATGCTCCCTTCTGTGCGATTCAGTTAACAGACTTGAAGCTACCTGCTCAAAAGACATATCAATGTTAATGTGAGTCAAGGTTTGGATAGTGCTTTCGAAGCTACGAGGAAGTCCGTTCAAAATAATTTGTATCATGGTCTTGTCTGTCACAGTTTCGCCCATACTGATGAGACGATTCCTGATCTCTTTGGCCTTTTTTAAGTAATCTTCTACCGAGCCACCTTCTTGGAGTCTAATCGACTGAAGTTGGTTTGTGAGCTTTAAAATCTGAGCTTGATCTCCTGACTGGTAAGCGGTCTTTAAAGCTGCCCAAGCTAAGGTAGGATCTATAAAACTAGCTATCATGTCGACTAGATCATCGTTAACTGACAAAATCAAGGCTGAGATAGCATTTGCTTTTGCCGTTTCGAGTTGTATTTCTGTGTAGTTACGTCCTGCAAGAGATGCAGGAAATGCTTCCGGGTTGAAAACTTGTTCAGTGAAATGCCACCAATTTTCTCTACGCAAGATGGCTCTCATCTTTAGACTCCATACGTAGTAATTAGTGACTCCAGACAACTTGTTGGAGTCACCGATTGATATATTCTTGTCTCCCATCGTAACGCTAACTGCGTTTTATCTATCTGTGTCGTTCTATCTATCTACGCAGGACTATCGATAATTCTTCTAGATCTACCGTTCTATCTCTCTGCTGGGCTTCTATCGAAGTGAGTCTGAGGTTCCAGATTAGTGGGCCTCACACGATATAGTAACCGTTTGCTTGTCAATCAACTTACTATCATTCATAGCTGTCTAATGAACTTCTCTTCGCTCTGATACCAAGTTAACATAATCACAAATACGCTCTGGATTTCAGTCGCAGCAGTGGCTGCATATATTGAACAAAGGTTATGAGTACAGACCCATGAAGGGTATAAGTAACTGTGAACTTTGGATGAATGAACAGTAATCTACGAACTATGAACATAAAGCAAAAGAGCTACAGTAAACTAATCGACTAAGGGCTGACGTGGGGTATTGAGTGAATAGTTCAACAAATTGAGACTACAGTCATCTGTGGAGGAGCAAAATTGTTACCACAATACTAACTAAAAAAAATCCTTAAAACTGTTGATTGCAACTTGTGCTAATTGTTGTATGCGTTTGAATGATCATGCCTTCATAAAAAATTTTGTGTGATCACCGAAATTTCAAATTTGAATCGTGATCGAAATTGGATTCCGTCACAACAATACTTGCCTGATCCGGCCATCATCGCCAATTCTCAGAATCTTGTACCAATTTGTAGACAGATGGGGTTGTGTAAGTTGAAATTGATTAATTGAATGAGATTAAGAATCAAATTTCAGGGGATTGGATTTGAATTGGAAAAAACATTTAATTGGGAAGCGAGCGGAGCTTGCTGCGGTGAAATTAGGGTTTCCACGGCCATAGGGATAGACGGCGGATATAGGGCCTGCATCCTACGGTTATAGGGTCTGACTCACGGGTTGAAGTCCTTTGCACAGCCATAGGGCTAATTTCATGGTTTTAGGGCGGGGTTGGGTGGGGTTTAGGGTACTATATTGGCTTAGACTTGTTGCCATGGTCTTGCGCTGATATCCACGGCTATAGGGTCCAGATCATGGTGGTAGGTCCAATTTCATGGTTTTAGGGCCATAGACCATGGTTTAAGTGTTTTTTTTTGTTTTTTTTTAAAATTATTATTTATAAGTTTTAAATTGTTTGGTCTAAGGTTCTCCAAGTTTGATCAGTTTGTGAATTGTTCCAATGTTTTGTGTGTGAATTTTTAGGAAATTAACCAATGTTGGTTTGGACAATCTGTCTTGACTAATTGCCCTAAAAGTGTTAGGAGAAAAGCTTGAGGAAACGACAAACATTTGGGTATAAAACCTAAACTCACCATACTTTGCATCAACTGGGACAATTTGATGTAGAATCGATAGACTTAGGCATTTTGCATTAGGATTGCTCATGATGAGCACTTACCGGACAAATTGACCAACACACATAAAAAGGACTAATCAAGGAATTATTTGTAATATTTTCAAAGTATTATTCTGGTATGATTAAGTCCTAGAGCATACATTGCATTAGACAAATTGATCAACCTAACTCATTGCCCAAACTATTTGCCCTCCTTTTAGAACACTATATAGGACTGGGACTTCATTGTGTCTGCATAGGTAAATGACTATTTACCAAATTATTATTCTTGGATATAAGAGTGTTTGTGAATTATAACCTTAATTCTAGGTATTTTCAAAGTTTTTAGTATTATTCTATTTGAAAAGTGACATTAGCCACATATATGATAGACTAACTAAACCTTTTACACAAAGAACCCCTATACATTAGATGAAATCTGGCCATTTAGAAGATTGTGAGTTCCCCACAGACAGCCACAGTTGGGAACTCGGTGAACTTCGCCACTTCAGTGAGCTAATGTGGTCGGGAGGCAACTACGTTAGATTTTTTTTTGTAATTTTTTTTGTTCAAATTCTTTTTCAATTTCAAGGCAAAAGAAATTATTATTTTTCGTCTTTACGAAAGTTGACAATAGTCATCCATTCCCTCACTACTACGGGAACAACATGGAGAATAGGCCTGAAATGGCCCTCCAAGGCTACTGAAAAACATCTAATGCTTGTGTTTCCTTGGATTTTGGAGAATATACCAAAATTTTAGATTATAGTATTGGTATGCAAGTAAAAGTTGTAGACTGCAAATTTTAGATTCCATCCATAAGGTTAGATTAATTAATACTATCACCAATACTATTTAATAAATTTTGAAAGGAAAATTTCAAAATTCCTTCTAAATTCAATTCCAAGAAAAATATCATCATTTTTAGAGCAAAATTTGTTAGAATGGATTTGAAATGAGGTTATCTTGACATGGTGTTTTTTTTTTTAAATTTAAAATTCTTTACAACTATGACCTCATTTTTGCAAATCCAAGTTTGAACTAGAGTCAATGTAATTTGGGCTTGGTCAACCACTTGAAATACTTGCACTTTTGTCATTCTAGAAAAATATGTACTCTAATAACACCAAATCCAACCATGAAGTAGGATAACAACTTGATAAAGTATCTCCACAAATTAGGATCACTTTCATCCAAGCAATAATGAGATTTGTTTATCATCTAGAAATTGGACATTGATGTACTAAAGGATTAATCTATAGGCTTCCCTCAAGGACAGTTGGTTAGGGACCTTAGTCAAATACTTTTTGGGTCACACTAGACTGGTCCAATTTCTCCAAACAATTATTTAAAGCTACTAAGTAAAATGGATGAATTCTAGGTGAGAAAACGAATAAAGTTTGAATATTAAATAACCCAAATCACCTATTTACTACAAGATAACCGACATATAAAAGATGAGCTGAATAGGACATACCTATATAATCCAAGCTTTGCCGTGAACCAAAAAAAAATACTATTGATGGTAAAAGAATAACCAATTCTATCTAGAATTTAGTTACAAAGTTAGAGCATTATTGTATAGATGTAAATTATAGTCAAAATTCTAACTAAAGTATATGTCTAGGAGGTCAAGGTTCAAGGGGGAATTCTCCAATTGGAATTTACCTTGCAAAAAGCTTGTGTAAGATTACAAACAAGGACTACAACTCAAAACTTAATAAATTGACAAGTCACAATTGTTAGTAATCAAGATCATGAAATCCTCCTGAACAAGCAAAAAAAATGCTAAAATTTGAAGGGTCCCCATGTCCTTCAAGAGGTGCGTAAACACTTAGAAGAATGAGCAAAACACTCTGAAAACGTGAAACAAACACAAAATGGCTAAATTAGCCAAAAAATAGTTCAAATATAAAATCGTCCATGATTTGCCAATGACAAATAGGGATTGGTTTGTACAATGAGAGAGTTGTCATTTCTACTTTCTCCAAGGCCTCCCTCTCCCTGTTCTAGCCTTTAGAAGTTTCTAAAGTTAACTACTAATTATTGCTAGTTATTGTTAATTATTACTAAATACTAGAAGAAAGTCAAATCCATTGCTAGACCCTACCTAATTGTTGGAGAAAAGCTCCAAATGACTAACAATTTGTACTATTGGCTTTATAAGGTCCAAATTAGAAAATTGTGTGCCCAATTCTCAAGTCATCCAAGCTTGTAGAAGCCAACAAATTGTCAAGATAAGGAAATGTAAAAATCCCATATAATAGAATTTTCATTTTTCAAATATTTGGACTTGGCTTGAGGGTCCAAACGAGTTGTAGGAGTAAGAAAAGTCTCCCTTTGACCTCATTTGGATGTCAAAGGCTTCCAATATACTAATCAACACTTTGAATTTATTTAAATTTTGTGTAAATTTGAACCCATTGGTTCAAGTATTTATTGATGTTGGAATGCCTTAAAACTTGTTAGAGAGTGTTATTATCACAAAATATTCTTTCCTAATTTTTAGTGGAATTTGTCTGCAGACTGAATAATTTCTACAAATTTTCCATCATTGATTTAAGCAATTGACTTTCTATAAAATCATCTTTTGCATTTAGGAAAATCTGAATTTTTTAGGGTAACCTCTAAGAGGTTTTTGAACACTAAGTGCAGGCTCATATTCTTACTTTGCACTTTTCATAAGAAGATCTAAATTAATTACCTCCTTTAAATCTTGCTTGACAAAAAATCTTTTGATTGGAAGGAATTTTGATAGACCAATTTTGCCATTGCTCTCCTAGCATGTCTTTATGTCCAAATCACCTCTCTTCAATTTTTAATCTTGATGTTCCTTGTGTTGCTTGAATTACCACCTAAGACCAATGTCTAACTTTCTAAGATTTTCTCGAAATGGATGGTAACTTCAAAATTGGCTAACTACATGTGTATCTAAGGTCAAAAAGACTTTTCTATTGTGAACTACTAACTTTAATTTAGCCAAGCTCTATCACATGTATTTGTAGGTTTTGTTTAGTCTCTAACAAAAATCTCGAAATCATTAGGCTTGGCTATCTTTTAGACTCCTACTGGACCTCTCAAACACCTAATCATACCTTAAAAGCAAAGAATTGGAGAGATTTAGGCACTCCAAGCTTCTAGGGGGAAACTAACCATATTGGTAGGGACTTTACCAATTACAATTTAAACACTCTTTTTATGACTTTTTGGTTGTAAATTCTACTAATACTAAACAAAAATGACAAAAAAGTCTTGTGAGTAAAGTAACAACTCAAGGGCTCATAATAAGCTCATATGGTTGTACAATAATGTTCAATATTGATTGGCTAAGGGAAAAAATATCAATTGCTAGTGCAACCAAACCAAATGCTCCAAAGATACAAAAAAAGATTGCAATTGTAGAAAAATGAGTACATAGGTATTATATATAATATGACATTTCTCACACAACTAGACACCATGACAACTTTACACACAACAAGCATCACTTGGAGCAAACTCCACAAAAACATTTTAATGGGTCTTTGAAGCTTCGAGCTTCCTAAAAGTCCAAAGCAAAGATTTTGGTACATTTTTGTAGGACTAGGTTTGCTTGGGGCAAGAGCATGCATACAAACAAAAGTCTTGCACATCCTTGTGGTATAGATCCATGGCCACATTTGTCATTCTCTTCCAAAAATAACTCCTTTAACATCGTCTAGATTGGGATTTGGTGTAGATTCATCCAAGACTAAATATGTATATTTTGAATAAAAAGATGAATATATATAAAATCTTGAAATCCCATAGTATAAAATACATAGAAAAATTGAGAGTATATTTACCTTTTTATGAACTCCTAAATGTCCAAGGTATTTTTTACCATCACAAAACACTCAAAATTGCCATTTCTATTGCAAAAAACAAAAATCTTTAGAAATTATTTGTTTGGCATATCTAGATGTAGGATCTTGCACCAAAATACTATAAAAATGTGTGGAAGAAATTTTATAAATGTTGACTTGGTGGATTGCAAGATATTTCATATTTGTGTTTGAAGTAAAGAAATCCATTTTTTTGCACCTAGCTGGACTAAAATTTGAAGGCTTTGAGTCTTTGTAACTTAAAGTTTTTGCAATAATTATTTTGAATTTCTAATTTTTATGATGAAGAATTGAGTTGAAGTTCTAGAAAAAAATTCAAAAAAACTTGCTTGGTTTTCATTTTTTTTTAAAGAACTAATTCACAAATAGTTCTAAGATCGAATTGAAAATCACTAATTCCAATGGTTAGATTGTTTCAACGAGCTAACTAAACCTTGTGAAACTTTTATTTTTGAATTGTAAACATTTCATTGAAAAATTAATCCTACAAGTTAGTTTTTCAAAAAAGTGCTTAAATTGTCCCCAAAACAAGATTGTCCATAACTTCCTCATTACTAATCTTATAGAATGAATCAAATCTTTCCATGTAGACAAAAACACTTTCTATGAGAAATAAAATTTTAAAATGATTATATTTTTACTTTTTGTGATTTTTTGTGCTCCCCAATGAATTCCATTGTGGACTTTGGGTGGCATAAATTTTGCATCCAAGCACCTATTGTAATAAAAATTATATTTCTAGAAAGCTAATGTGATTTTTTATCTTCAAAAAAAGTTTCAAAAAATCACCACACAAATTGAGACTATAGGAGCCTATCCTAAATCCATTTTGTCTTGGTAGGAGACAATGCAAGTTCAGGGGATAATTTCACTAGGCCTAACCACTTCTTAACAATGGAGGTTTTGATGAATTACTCTACTTTGATACTTTTTTGCACATGGATGCGCTTGAAATTTTTAATCTTATCCATAAAAAAGTAAAGAATTCTTTGTCTAGTATTCATGTAATTAATTGAGGAAAATATTGCCTTTTGGATTAATTTTTTAGATTATCACAATTTTGGATGATCCACTTATAAGCAAAAAATACAACTTTTAGAGAGGAAAAATTATAAAAAGATGAAGAGTTCTTTTTTACCCCCCTCCAAGAAAATTGCAGGGTTGCTATTCTGTGAGCTTGCGAGCGTGAGCTTGTGAGCTTGTGAGCATACATTTTTTGGGGGTGAAATTTAGGGTTGGTCCTATAACCGTGGCTTTTTGGAGAATACAAAAGATGAAAAGAAAATCTTTAATAATGTTCCATTTTTGTAAATCCAAGTTGATAGTAACCCCTAATAGACATTTTATGTCTGAATTTTGACAAACTTCATGACATTTATACTTTATAGAACACATTTAAGAAATCTGAGTTTATATATATAGCTACACTTTAGGCTTAGTTTCTATATAATTAAAAATATGGATGGTAATTTAGGATTTAGAATTAGAGTAATATCTTCCAATAGGATACAAGAAATATAGAAATGTATAAAATAGTAAAAAATGGTAAAGAGAAAATAGAAATAATACTGAGAGACATGGCATTAAAATTGGTAAACACATTGAATCAATGTGATAGTATTAGTAATTTTTAAAAATATTCAAAAGGCCTAAGAAGTACATTATTGGATCCCACATAGTATTAATTAAGGGGTGTAACATTTAAAATTTCAGATTTTGGCTTCCAAGATACCCAAGGGATTTGCTTTTTCCAATAACAATTTAAAAAATAGAAACTTCTTTGCCAATTTGGAAATAATTATGCAAGCATTGGATGATTGGATTCTCCTCTCGGCCCGAGGGGTCTCACAATGCAAGAGAACATTCATCAATCCAAAATGAATTTAAGACAACAAAACTATGTGAATTTCTGAGTCTTGGCCACTGAATAAAGTGTAATTTCAAAAAAAACAATTATGAAAGGATGGAGACAACAACCTAGATACCACATACAAAACCACAACTTGAATATTACATTAGAAATAGGGAGTTTAGGATAATGAAATAGTAGCTTCACTATCCTTATAATGCAATTGAAATTCAAAAAGTGAGGAGTAGAAGATGAAAACTGAATCAAACAAGAATGATCTTGCTCAAAAAAACATCAAGTAGATGAAGAAGACATTGACTGAGAATGAGCACTACTATTAGTGCACAATGTCTTCTCATCTACTTCTAGAGCTGCAATGTCTAGAAATTGCAATACCCTAGGATCCAAAGTACCAGTCATATCTCGTGTAGGGATATATCCTTGGGATGTATAATCAACAGCTAATGCCTCGGCATAGGGGGGTAGTATGTAGTGTTTCTCTGGACTTGGGAAAAAACCGGGCAAGGAATAGAATGGCTGGTGTCTAGCCTCAGTATATATCATGTTGCAAAAACAAATGTAGAATTAGAAAAGTTTTGAGATATACAAATGCTTGAAACTGAAGAGAAAGAAGAAATTCAAAGACTTACTTACTAAATCTGGATTTTTTGACAACATGGTGAACTACAACATCTTCTTTGTCCGGATCATTTGAGGGCAATGTGTTGGTTGCAGGTGTTGCCGGAACAACCTGAAATTGATGAATGAGAGGGGCAAGCATCGCATCAAAGATGTCCTTGTCCTCCTCCAAGGCAACGATGTGCCTGTCTAGGACCCTACATGCGTGAATGGCAGCACCTAGAAAATGTACATTGAGTTGAAATTAAAAGATTAACAAAAAAGAGGAAAAAATTGAAAGGATTATATGTTTCATTAAAATGTAAAGGCAGGTTTAGGACTTACCAGTTGAAGCTGTACAGTCCACAACCACGTCACCTGGAATGGATAATGCTTCAATGAACATCTGCATGAATCGAGGGTCCTTCTCACGGGCCCCTCTCCAAGAAATACCCTTGTTCATAGACAGTGTCTCCGAGATGGTGAAATTTTGAAGAATGTCATCACGTGCAACATCCACACCAAGTGCCTTCAACTTTGGGCAAAGTTGAAATGTGAACTTTGAAGGTCCAACCCCTGGTAAGTTTCTCACCCACAATTGAATTCCAAAACGCAATGTCTGCAAAACAAAGCATTCCAAGGTGAATACATTACCACTGAGATTTATAATAAAATCCCTATAAATCCAAAAACTTTTGATAGAAGATGAACTTACTATGGAAGGTAGATTGAAAGGTGAAGTCAGATGCAAGCGGTTCATCCCCCACCATTCCTTCCCTAATTTAAATCCATAAGGTACAGCATAGCTACGAATGTCAGCTTTGGCTTGGGCCCTATAAAGATGGACAATTAGTAGTGCACCATCATCTTGTAAATGTCCATCTGCAAATTCAAAAAGTAACTCAAGCCACTTCTCGGGGGGTTGATTCCATTTTGGAATGGTAGTAGGAGGGTTAGACACATCAAGTATAGGTAGTCCTTCAGGCATGTCGGCGATGATAAGGTCTACACAAGGCTTGTTAGAACGAATGCCTCGATAGAATCGATCCTTATCCACCGTGTGCTGCAACAAAGGAAAATGTCAGAAAGAACTGAAAAATCTTTAAACATTTGGAAGTGAATACATGAATTCAAGAAGACAAGTGAAGGATCACACCTTGTCTATGAAATTCAGAATGTTATGGTACAATGGAGGTAAAGGATCGGCAAGCACAACCACCAAAGACGAGTTGCAAATGAACTCGTCAATAGAGATATCATTGTCATTAACCACATCAAGAAGAACCGGTCCATGGAGCAGGCCAACTTGCGTAAGTGCTAAATGCTCTGCCCCATGCTTCATGCCTCTAGAAACAGATGTCTAGAATTGAGATCCCTGATCCACTACAGATGAGCCGGCTATTGGTTGCTTTGTTGTCTTCGTTGAGCTCTTCTCTTTTTCTTTCTCAACAACTCTAGCGGTCTTCTTTGTGATTCTTTGAAGTGCCTTCTCCATAGCATTGGAATTCTTGATGGCAATTCTCTTATTTGCCTCTTCCCTCTTCTTCACAGCCTTCAATCTAGCATCTTCATCCAATCCAAAAAACTCATCATACTCAAGAACAACGTCTTGAGAGTCAATCGAGCGCTTCAAATGCTCTTCGGAAAGAGGTGTAAACTCCGGAGGGCACTCGAGGTACCATGCTCCAGACTTCAAGTGTATACTTGTCCACCACCTCAACTATGAAGGAGAGAACATGCAATGTTCAGTGGACACATCCAACCAGGTACTGAGGAAGGGAGGAAGGTCTTGCTTAGTGATAGCTGCCTTTGGAAGGAGTTCATACTTGAAGTACCTACAAAAATGGAAATGGGGTTCAGAGATAAAGAAATTCTCAAGATTGAAGAAAATGGAAAGAATTTAGACTAGACTATAAGCACTTCAAATGAATTGGTACCTGAACAGAACTTGCTTAACCACAAGGTCTGAGCCCTTGTGTTTCAAAAATAAATCTGATTTCTTGAAGACGTCGTGCCCCTTAAAATTGGAAAGGAAAGCATGATCCCAAAGTTGTATCCTCTAGCCTTCGATGTATTCAGACAAAACCTTAGGCTCTTGAGGTGAGTCCATAGCCAACACTAGGTTATCCTTTTTAACGATAGTGTCAAACCTTTCTGTTGCAACATCTTCTATCTGCACAATAAAGATGATGTTTAGGAAAACAATCAGCATGGACATCCAAGTCAATACAACAACATTGATCAAAATAATGAAAATAAATTACTAGCATGGACCTTCATTTTCATTTCCAATCACTCACCCCTGAATACCAGCATGCCTTCACTAAGAAGGCCTTCAGATCAGATTCTCCCATAGGCTTCATGGGAAAGCGACGTGCCTCTCTTGTTTGCACAAAGGAGTTCCACCAACGCAACCACTTGACTTTGTGCTCCGCCTTGACATTGCAAGTAGCAATCATCTGCAACTTGTCGAGAGTCATCTCAGGAATAGAATTTGTACTCCAATGGCGCTCAATCTTCACACAAGCAATTCAGAAATTAGAATAAAAGAACTATTCATGAAACCAAGGATTCAAGAGTAAGATAAATATAGTTACTTACCTCATGAAGCCACTCTTTCCCCAAACTTGGATTAGCCACAGCTATGAGTTTCCCCAATTTTTTAGTCAATTGAGTTGTCTTCTCTTTCGTGCCTAGTCTCATGGCTGCTAGAACACCCTCTTCTGATTGATCTTCCAATGGTGTATCCTCTTTACATAGCCTCATAGCAATATCTGCTGTAGCAGCTATCTCAGAGTGCAAAAATAAATTGATAGAGAAAGTAAGGTAAGGCAACAATCATAATAAAGAAATGAAAAATTCAAGATGGTGGAGAAACTTACATGATAAATAAATGATGTGAACACCTCTAACGACATGCTGTACCAAGACTTCCTTGGATTTCGAGTGCATTGTGACATCTCTGAGGCACTGAGATGTTCGGAAAACTTATCCAAAGATATGCCTCCATATTTGCGGACCCTATATAAGGTGTGCACCAAACTTGTTTTGATGAAGGAATTCTTTGTGTGTCTGTCACAATAGAATAGTCAATTTGTTAGGGGATAAGACATTTAAGAGAGAACTTAAAAACAAATTAGAAAAAAGAGTCTATGTCCACATACTTGTTAATGTCATGCATGACATGCATGACCACTCCAATCCGCCCCTTTGTTTCCAATATGATAGAATCCATGGAAACATGCCAACTTTGATCGTGCTCATGATGGCGAGCGATGTAAGATGACCAGGCAAGAAGGCAATGGTTCCCATCGCATACAAAGAACTTGGAGTTTTGAAGATGTTGCAACTCCGGGGTAACACTCAAAATTCCATTGAAAATTTCATTCTCTTCATTCCAAAGAGGTCCCCATGCAGCTTTGTCACTATCAGTGACTTGCTCTTCCTCTCCTTGTTCATTAGTAATTGAAACATAGAAAATAGATGACCCATCTCTGTATCCATGTACGTATTCCTCATCTAGCCTAGTCAAGTCAGATTGCAATGTTGGCCGTACTATAGGCATTTGAACAAGGCGACACAAAGGAATTCATAGTCGAGAGACTGCAAGTGGTTTCGTACATAGATTGGAGATTGAAGCCACAGAATTTACTTTCTGAGATTTTCGAAAGGCATCTTCAGAGGTGAAGTTATCAAGTGGCTCAATAACATCTTCCTCTGAATAGTCATCCTCTATGTCTTCAGTTGTTCCAATGACTAGTTGATCAGAGGTATGAGATTCAACCGTCATATAGGGCAACTCGATCTCTGGAGTAGGATTAACCTCTTGGAGATTCTGCATGACAAATAAAATTGTGAATAAAATACATCAATAATCACCATGAATTCTAGGAGGAGGTAGCTCCTCTCGGCACCGAGAGGAAGAGATTCAAAACCCAAAATGATCAAAACAATTGTTCAACTCACTATCCTAGAAGTTGAGATTAACATACAAAATAATGATCTGAAAAATAATAAACCAATTCTAGAAGTGAAATACTTAAACTAAATGATCTATATTACAAAGACAAGATCAAAACTACAACAGCCATGGCATCTTCTCGGCACCGAGAGCAAAGGAGAAAGGACGATGACATGATTAAACTAATAAAATTCCTCTACTATCTATTTCAAACTGAAGGGATGTATTCGTCCATTCATATATGTTTTATTATATTGGTGTTAAGCTCAAGGATCTCTAGATGCCAACTAAGAAGGCCAGGAACTTCTCTTGACCCCAATAGCGAAAACAGAGGGACATGATAATGACTGAACTAGATAACATTTGAACACTATCTATTTTTGAATTACTGGGGGCTACTTAAAGCATCGTTTAATTAAAAATAAAGAAGCAAAGTTCCTCTCTCGGCACTGAGAGGAAGGAAGTGCAGTCAAGAAACATGTGATAAAACCTGACTAATGTGTCTACTTTCTTTGAGTAATTGGGAAATAATCCTTAATCTCAAATTCTAGGTATGTAATCTAAAGCAAACAATTGAAGAAATTGATCAAGGTACTCCCACGAACTTGTTCCATTTGGCGCCGAGGGCAATGGAGTGGGAACAACAGCAAGATCAAACCCAAAAGGAAGTTCATTGTTGTATTCAAATTTTTCAAATAGAAACATGAGGAAAAAACCACATGAGAATGCTAAAACTAGAGTCAACAATGTTTTTGAGACTACATGAATCTTTGACCAATGAGATACAACTAATCTAGGAACTCAATCATCAACAATGGAAATCAAGACTGGGTATAATGGAAATCAAGACTGCCCCGCCCAAGTCTATCTCTTGGCGCTGAGAGCATGAAAGAGAGAAACTTGTGTCATGAAATTTTTAAAAATGTGTAGAACTTGTAACTCTTCGTAAGCCAAATTGAGTTCTACAAATTGAGGGTTAATGGATTCTATGTAGTTGAACCTACTGTCCAAGAAGGTGGATTCTGCTCAACGTCAAAGCAAAGGCAAATGGAACATTGCAGATTATTGGATGTCGTCCACCTTTCAAATCTGTAAATAAGAATCTCCTAGTAGAAGAAGTCTTCGTAGTCAAATGAGACGGAATAGTTCGAATCGCTGTCGTCAAATCACTTAATGACCGGTCTGTGAAATTAAATTTTCATGAAAGATTGACAAATTGGGTCGACCTCAGTGACTTGTCTCACGAGAATCAGTAATTTTATCAACATTCACGGTGAATACCAAAATTTCGAGCAGGGATGGAGCTACTCTAGGCGCCGAGAGGAACAAAAGAGGGATTTGCGTTTGATCAAATTCCAGAAACAAGTTCCAGTTGCTGGAGGACTACCGATATGCTAGAAATTGGAATCTAACACGCCCTGCTTACGGGTATTCCTCAGCACTGAGAGGAATGGTGTTTCGAGCTATGCAAGATCAAAACTTCATCGCAGGTTTTCTTTTCAATTTATGAGATCATCTTTTCTAGGCCTGTCTCACGGGAATCGACCCTCATCAAATTGGAGAATCCAGCGCTAGATTTGGAAGACGATCGAAATGCCAAAATTCCGAAACCCTAACTCTGGTAAAAAATAACAGTAGACAAAACCAAAGCTTCTATCCTGGACTTGTTGATTTCTAGTCACTAGTACCAATCTCGTTCTCATTGAATCGAACTGTCGATGAAGACCAAAGAACTGGATCAACATGGGTGAGTTGTTACAATGAAATCACTGAGTTTTTCTTTAAAAATTAAACGTGAATTTCACACATTTCCAACAGGGGTCCAGCTCCTCTCGGTGTCGAGAGAAAGACTGGAGTGAATCGATCCTAATCAAAATCGAGAATCCAACAAAGAATCTAAGGCCAGATTTGGAAGACAATCGAAATGCCAAAATTCCGAAACCCTAACTCTGGTCCAAAAAAATAGTAGACAGAACCAAAGCTTCTATCCTGGACTTGTTGATTTCTAGTCACTAGTACCAATCCCGTTCTCATTGAATCAAACTATCGATGAAGACCGGAGAACTAGATCGACATGGGCAAGCTGTTACAACGAAATCACCGAGTTTTTTTTAAAAAATTGAATGTGAATTTCACACATTTCCAACAGGGGTCCAGCTCTTCTTGGCACCGAGAGAAAGACTGGAGTGAATCGATCCTGATCAAAATCGAGAATCCAGCATAGAATCTAAGGCCAAATTTGGAAGACGATCGAAACCCTAACTCTGGTAAAAAATAACAATAGACAGAACCAAAGCTTCTATGCTAAACGAAGTTGTGCTTTTGAACTTATGAGATCGTCTTCTCGAGGATTCATTTTTTTGTTTATGGCAAGACCTCTAAGGTAATCACATCAAACCTAACAGTAGTGAAGTTCAATTCCCAGAAAACGAGGAGTGAAAGTAGGTGAGAAATGGTATTAGATAACGAACCCTAGCCTGTTTGCTGTTCAACTCTCTTTCCGTAAGTCTGTTGATCAAATTAGGACTCATATAAGTACTGGTCCTGGAATTAAGTAGAAACAACTGAGATCATTGAGGAACTTACATTGTCGCCTACGCCTACTGGATTTAATAGAATGGCGCTGGAGTTTTCAGCACCACCAACTTTGTTGTCGCTGCCATTGCCATCTTCGTCACTTTCCCGTCCTGTTGCAACCAGCCTCCTCGATGGATTTCTCCTCCCCATTTCCGTCTCACCCTAAAAAAACCACCACAGATTACTAATACACGAACTAGGAATTGGAAAGCGTTGGGAATGTGTGAGAGCAAAGTACTTAGGGTTTAAAGAAATGTTTGTCTTCTACTTACAAGTGAAACAGCAAAAAACCGGAATCCACGCAATCACTGGGCGAAAACTCCTTTATTAGGGTTTGTTGCTTACGACTTCAATGAGCCAAGACAACAAGTTTTCTCCCCGACTGTACAAGAGTTCATTGTCAGTGCTTTCTTGAAGACAATATATAATACCGCACTTCACAAAAACTATATAATTTTCAAAGTACCTAGTCAATGGCTTCAATCATGGGTCTCTCTTAAAGTATGTGAAATTTAATTACTTAGTCAAGGAGGTAGAACTCTCTATCCTTGTTTTTTTCCCTTCTTTAATTTTTGACACAAATGAAACGGAATTTCATTACTACAGTAAAAATTACAATTCAACCTCCCGCAAGTTCCCTGGACGTGGAAACAATGACAACAACACAAGAAAACAACATGACGTATCCATAAGGTAGGAGGGCCGTAAAGCACTCATCAAAGAGGTGAAACCGGTATTTGTGGAGGTAAAGCTTCTTGAAATATTTTTTAGTAAGTTTTTCTTCAAAGGCAAATTGAATTGGCATCTTACCCAAGTCGTTTCATATTTTTTGGAGTTTTGTAGAATTAATTTTGAATTTTTCAAATTGAAATGGCATAGGGCTCTAAAATCGCCTACCTCTATAAATGTACATTATTTGTACATCATTGATCGAATGAAAAAATAGCATGTTCAAATACTATAAATTTACAAAGGTGGGCAATTCTAGAGCATATGCACTTTTTGAATTTCCTACCTTAGAGAATAGATGCCCAGAGCACAACTCAAAAAGTGGTTGCTCTGTTTTTAATTTTTGCTTTATTCCCACAAGAGGATGGTGGCAGTGTTATGTTATATGCATTTAAATTTCCAACTGCCTCAAACAATAATATGCAGATCCAATCCTTTTTTTAAAAATAAGGATAGATTTGGACTAAATGCCATATTGTAATCATGGCCCTATACACTGTTGCCACCATGTTTCAAAAATCTTATTTAGTCCATCATGTAAAGCAAGCACATATAAAAATTGCATATAGAAATGACATACTCAAATTGGGCTCCAAAAATGGATGCCTCCAAAATGAGGAAGACATAAAACTCAAAACCATCTTGAAAGAAAGACCACATAACTATTGTCCTAAAAACTAGAAAAAAAAAGGTGTCTAATTCTACTCACATTAGACTTTGTGGATCTACAAAGCATTTGTTACTCAAAGGAACAACCTCTTTAGTTTTTTATTGTTTATGCATTCTAAACAACTACATTATTGGCGTGAAATGTGCACATTTGGTACATAAGCAAATACAAAATCATTGGCCTAATATATTGACTATTACAGCATTGAGAAGACGTATTTAACGCATTATACTCATGCATCTCATTTATAGACTTGGTTCAATAGCCTACCAAATTCTATGTTTGGAAAGAATGGAATGATCCCTTTAGTGTAAAAGAAGAGGTGAATCTAGAATTTCCTCAATCATAATATCTCTCTTACTAGTGAATTTTGGTGTTGAAAACTTGTTTTCAAATGCATATAACATTCTGAACACCAAAGGCCTTACTCACAATGTGCTATATCCAAATTCAAAAATCAATTACACAATGTAAAAGGTCATGTGTGAATTGATTTTCTTACGGAGAAGTAGACCAGTGTATGTGAGCTGCAAAGAAGGAATGACTTGTCCATGGTCAGTTGCACCTTTTGAAAATTGCACTTCTCTGCTTCCTCCACTTCGTTTTCTTCGGTTCCCTTTAGGTTGCAAGGGCGTCTTTGTAAGGATGCATCCGTTGCCGATGAAATAGCTAATGCTCTCTTCCGAGAGTGCTGCAACTCCTTCCGCAAGGAGAATAGAAATTTTCCCCTCTTCTTCCTCTTCCTTATCGACTTTGCAACCCCATAACTACCATCGCCTATCTCTTTATCTGCAAGCATGAGAGCAATGCATCATATTGCAAGTTGGCTCTAAGGGAAAAAAGACTTAGTATGATTCATTATATTATTCTTATAGTGCTTCTGTTTCTACCATTACACTTGTATCTAACCTCTACTTTATTCACTGTGACTACTAGAATTACACTTATTGCTCTCTACATCAATAAACCATCCTGAAGGTACGTGCAACCCTATTCCAAAAATCATGTCCATTGGTACATTTTTGGACAAAATGATTGCACTAACCCTGGGTCATAAATTAGAGAGTAGAAAGATGGTTTAGATCTTTTGAAAGGGTGTTATTGCATTTGATCTAGAAACTGCCAAGAATCTAATTTAACCCCTCACCTTCCCACTAATGATAAGATTTCTGATTTTTGAATTGATCCCTTTAATGAGTTAGGTGAGTTTACTGATTTACAGTATTGGCAATCAACTTGCTTAATTATAGGGGCGACCATTATAGATTCGAAAAAGTTTGAGGCTACTGACAATGCCCTCAACCCTAACAATTAAAGACAATCCTACAGTCCTATCTTTCTCAATTACTTGGATGGGATATCTTCGAGCCCTTATATTTTCTAGTATGGAACCATTTCAGACATTCAGTCTTTAGGTCCTAACTATTTGCTTCATATTTTTTTTGATTCCCACTACATCTTTGATTTCTACCTGAATGGCCTCCATTCAAGCAGATGGCCATGAAATTCCTCTTGTCATCCCTCTTGGAGAAGGAGGGTTTGCTATACTATCTTCACGCCTTCTCCATGTTAGATTTGGATTTCTTCAATCCAGTATATACGTTGAAGAAGAGGTCATGTCTGATTTTGGGCAGTTGAAGGAGTCTATCCATATGTTAAAGTTAGAAGTTCAGGACGGTCATGTTTGGCACCTTCATCTAGGGCGTTATAGAGCTTATGGTTTGTCCTCTCATGTGATGGGAGGCTCCAATGACATCTTACTTCGGCAGTCAGACTATTCCACGGTAGACATGCCTTTTGCTCACCAGGATATTCATAATTCTATAGGACGTGAACCTATCACTAATACAAATTCTCATGTTCCATGTGTCCGTGTGAAGCAGGAAGTTCTAGATCCTATCATAGATATATCTAGTGAGTTGGAAGGAGAGTCCCCAAGCCAACCCAGTTTGCAAGCAGTAGTTCATCACAGAGTCATAGAAGATATCTTGAAGCCATCTTCTAGTCAGTACAACACTCCCTCTAGTAGTCATGCGAGGTCCACTTACTCTCGCCCACCACCCTATCCTACTAATACATCCACAGTTAGCGTAGTTGGTTGTCTACGCAAGCTAGCATCTATTCGTGGGTCTAGGAATGAAGTTGCTGCGATAGATTATGATTCAATCACACATAAGGAAGTACAATACCTTCCAGCAAACTTCAATGGAAACGTGGTATTTGAGTTGCCTTTTCTAAGTGCTTCATCTTCAACGTCTTCTGCTAGAAACCTTCATGGCATGGACAAACGTTATGACGGTCATGCCTGGTGTCGAACCATGACATCTAATATCAACAACCAAGATGGTCTTAAGTTCAAGAAATCGTCTTGTGCTAGTCATTTAGTATGCAACAACTCTGACTGTAACTACCTCAAACGATCGTTAAAGCGCAATGAGACCGAGTGGTGTGGTAATACTACTATCCCATTCTATGTTGGCACAACCCCTCCAAAAGATTCCACTCTTCTTTGCAAGATATGCAAAACTCCACCCCATTGCATTAGTGTCTGTGATGCTAGAGTATACTATGTTTTTAGTGATACTATGGTCATGACCAGAGCGTGCATTCATTTAGGAAACCACATGCACCCTGTTGCTTCTGGAACTTGTAGAGAGTCATTGGACACTATTACCGAGCTCATTGCAAACGAGGTTTCTAAAACCCCTACTGCTACTAACTCTGCCATTGCCCTTGTAGCTAGTAAGCAATTTCTAGACAACCACCTTATACACAATGGTGATGGCCCTAAAGAGATGTTGCAAGGAAAGTCATTAGATGATGTGATGGATAGGTTTTAGAGATTAAGTTCCTCAAACATACGTAATACTATTTCTTCATTTCGTAGCACTAGAAAAGGTGGTCTCATAGATAGCATTATGAATATGAAGCGAAACTTAAAGTTTGAATACATTCATGATAGCGTTTTTCCTAGACAAGGTAAAGAAAAGGTATACTTGTTTAAGATGTTGGTAGAAGTTCCTAGTAGTGGAGTGGACTTGGTGAAGCGCATGCAACCTAGAGGAGATCTGGAGAATGCGTGGCTCATATTTGACCATGTAAAACGGGTAAAAGATTGGACCACCATGGCTTGCCATGTGTACGACACTGGATGCAAGAAGGTCATGACAATTGCAGTTTGTGACATGCAATCTGAAGATACAGAAGTCCAATGCATCATGTGGAAATCACTAAATGATGTCATGAGACGCAATGGTGTGGAGAATCCAAACTTTAAGGGCTTTATGGCAGACAGTGCACAAGCGAATTGGAATACCGTTCGCATTGTATACGGTACGGGAAATACCAAAGATGAGATGCTGAATCATGAGCAAACGTTGTCGAGTAGAGAGGCCTTGCCTTGGGAAAACACGGGGCTTCTAGCTGCAACTAGATGTGGTTCAAATAATGGAAGATCCCGTGGCCAAAGTCACAAACATAACAATAAATCCCCCCCCAATGATGCCATATGAACCAAAATACTATCACCCTTCCATACACCCCTCCAAAGATGTCATGGAGTCTCAATATACCCCATGCATGGTTAAAAATTGTAGAAAATAAGTCATATCCTTCATGAACTCCCCTTGAAGAAGTGTCTGATAGTTGATTGAGTGCCACGTTCTCTATACAACTCCAAACTAAGAGTGTAATATGCCTCTGAAAAGCTAACAAAAATTTCTACAAACTCTCCAAAATTCACTCAAAACTAAGATACTGTCCGACTTTTATGGTCGGTCAAAGTTCACCCTTCCCAACTCAAAGGCAGCTCACCTCTACTTCACTCTCAAGCCCATAACTTTCTCATACTACCTCTAAATCAAGAAAATAAACCCATTTTGGAAAGCTAACATGAACATCTACAATCTCCCCAAGTTTCACTCAAATAAAAAGTACTTTCCACATTTCATACCCTTTCAAAACTCACTCACTTGAAAACCCGAAAGTATCCCTTCACCCTTTCACTCTCAAACCCATAACTTTCTCATACTACCTTCAAATCAAAAAAATAAACCCATTTTGGAAAGCTAACATCAACATCTACAAGCTCTCCAAGTTTCACTCAAATACAAAGTACTTTCCACATTTCATACCCTTTCAAAGCTCACTCACTTGAAAGTTTGAGGCAGCTTCACAACACTTCATTCCCAAACTTCATGAGTGATAGCTTTTCGGAAACACAAAAACAAGATACACAAGCTCTCAAAATCTCATTACCAAACTCTCCATGTACAAAGTGCTCTCCCCTCCCAAAGTAACAGCTTCCTTAAGCAAAACAAGGAGGAGGAAGAAGATGATCCTCAACCTCATCCGCCAACTCAACCTCCATGCCATCCACTCAAGTTAGTGGATTTTGGCCACTAAGAAGTCACATGGGCCATAATACCCACATGGGCCACTTCCTCTTCTCGATAAGTCTATCCATATCATCTATGTGGATTTCTAATCCATTAAAATAAAAATAAAAATAAGGAAAAAGGTAAAACAAGCTTTACCTTTTGTTTTTACAACTTCAACTTAAATAACTAACATATTAAAATATCTCTAGTATATAAATCAAAGAACTAAGTGTTTATCAAATAGAGGTAAAAAAAAAGAGTTCAAATGGAGTATAACCCCATTTGTTTCTTGAAACTCTACAAAAAAAAACCCTCCAATTTAACAAACAATTATGCATTTTCACATAATGAACACATTTACAATACGACAACGTGTATTTTGCACTAGAGTACTTCACTACATCGGCATACAGAGAAGCTCATTAAACCGGATATGCAACACCAACATACTCGTCTATGCAAGCAATACAAGGACTCAAACACTATGGAGGAAGCAGAGACACGATACTTGGCCATTCGATCTTGGTGGTTATCATCTGGTGCGGCCTCAGAAGATGCTATGCGGGAATTGGAGTTGTGGCTTGCTTTTGGGCATTTCCGATATTGCCAATGGGGAGGTTTTATGCAAATGGTATGTTCAACCATGTTCTTTAAGTTTTAATGCTTTTATCCTTATTATTCACTTTTAATTACGAATATATTTTTCTATTCATAAATTATTACTATAGAGAGATATGGGGATCAAATTTGTGAAGGGTTCACTTTCCTCTCTGGGCTCTAGCTAAGAGGTGGTTCCACCACATGTTCAAGAGATCCCAAAATGTAGCACTCTTCAAAGCCTAGGGCAATTTTTGGATCAAACTTGTGAAGGGGTTAGTTACCTCTCGGGGCCGAGAAGTGCCTTAACTACCTACTAATGAGATCTTCAATTGCAAAGCTCTTCGAAGCCCCAAATTTCTAACAGTCAAAGAATTTTCACAAATTACATTCTAGGACTCACTATAGTTTTCTCATGTAGGATTTGAGTGTTGAGGAAATGGAAGACATGCCATCATGCAACTTATCCGAAACAATCCATAACAAATGGTTGCAGCAGTCGGGTAATTGAGGTAATGATTTGTTTGCCGCCACTTGTGATGACTGCATTCAAGCCTTCATGCAAATGACAAATTATCGATCATTCCTAAACGGCAAAACATCAAGGTCAGGACCATCTAAAGAAGAGCTGAAGTTAAGAGGCACTAGGCACAATGGTGACCCAAAGAAAATCGCAGAAGCATTGAATGTCCTTCCCGAAGCAACGGATGTTGGAACTCGTATTCCCCACTTGGAAGGCGAAGAGATTTTTGGGAGTAGTAAGCGCAAGCTTGACCTTCCCATTGGATCGGATGGTGATTCCCATCGGCCAAACAAGGTCAACTTCTCTCAGCCACGTGTCATGACCAGATCTACACACACAGATGTAGAGGCCTCAGATACATTTGATAAGCTCCATAACTCTGAGAACGTACCGCATGTCACAACTGCATTGGAGAGTGACTGTGACACTTCGCAATGGCATATTGTGAGACTATCTCACAAGTCCAGCTGCAAATGTCACGCTCAACAACGAGGATCAAACATCCGCTGCATTGCCAAAATTGCAAAGGGATGTAAAGGTACTCCTGCTCCAACATATCGCAGTAGAAAGAAACAATATGGCAGGAATAAGGAAATTGTGACAGATTTCTGGTTCTGCCCAGATGATATTCATCGTTGTGTTCAAGGATCTAAACGTACTTGGGTGATCGATTGGCCTCAAGTACCAGACTTCTAGCCAGTACTGACAGGCACTAGTCTAAGTCGCCAAGAAACAGTTATTTTGCAAGAGGCTGGCTTTCAACTCCAAGAGCGACCACCTATGTCACCTCGACGATTATTCTCGATGTCAAACATATTCGAGGCAATCCTTTATGATCACCCTAGCCCGTTGCATGCGGACACCTATCCAACAACTCGAAGGAGCAAGCCCATTAGACGTATTGCAAATGCTCCTATTGCAAAGCATCACAATAAGTGGGAGAGTGCAAGGAATGTGAAAGGAATGATTCTAGGAGTTACCATGCTCCCCTTTCCTAGACTTGGAGCCATAATCTCCCTTCAATCTGGAATGGAGCCCATGCATAAAGTTTATCAAATCACCCTTGGCATGTACTCGGAGTGTACTTGTCCTGATTTTATGGACATGGTTGTCTCAGCAATTGGTGGACGCCAGCAGTATGTTAATTGCAAACATCTTTATTACTTATTTCATTACTTCTGCAAGATGAACCCGATGGAAGACAAGTTCATACATTCTCCAAGCTTCAGCTTCAATGAAGTGAAGTGCCTCCTCCTTAAGGCTGGTATCATCAATGTTTCACATGAGGGGCCCTAGAATCCCTAGAAGTCCAAGAATCTCTAAGTAGTTCATATCTGAGACTAAGAGACTTTAGACTACAATTACACTTGTAGTTACAGAAGTATGAAGTTCTCTTTTGTCAAATATTGTACCCCATTGGAATATTTTATATACTACCTTATTTCCATCATGTTCATCTTTTACAACAATTGAGTTTTTTGTCTTTACAATGTATACTTTTAGTAATGTAGGCAAAATTACAAATAACAATTCTAATACAAATAGTATATATCTACAGTCATAAGTCCACGGTAATAGGTCTACATAAATAGTTCCAAAAATTTACACAAAATAGAAGATTTTGCCCGAAATCTTCAAATTGTATGTTTTTTACTACTTTTATTGAGTTTTCAACTACTTTTTCAAATTTTGATGCTCACCGCTCATAGGCTCATGCTCGCATGCTCACAAAATAGCATGGTTGAAGAAAATTGTATTGGAAATTAAAGCAATTGTAGTATTTTTTAATTTTAAAAAATGAAAAATAAAAACCTCTCACAAATTCATACACATTTTCAAATTATATTTGCTCCCTGTAAGTTAAAATTTTTCCTATTCTAGGTTCAAGGAGATCACTTAGAGTGTGCATTAGAAACCACATGTGTTAAAATTTTCGACCCCCTATATTATATTCTAAAATTTCAATTAAAAATAAAAAAAAAAAGTGTGACTAGATTTTTGTACTTTGAAAGTTTATGTTGTGAATTATGGGTATTTTTATTTGATAATGATAATTAGTTACAAATTTTTGAAGTAAAAAGATACACCACAAAGCTAAAAATAATTTTCATGCTCCTATTTTATATTAAAAATAATTTTTTTAAATAAAATAAAAATTGCTAATAATGAAACCCTATTTAAAGTTCATTTTTCTTAAAAAATCATGCAATGTTCCTCTAAAATATACTCTCTAAAAAAATTTGAGTTAAAAAACATGCCATTTTAGTTCATTATTCAACCTATTCTAGAAATCATTTATTAGGTTATTTGAGTTGGAAATTTTTGGTTATAGAAACCTATAGTCATTATTAAACAAAGCTCAAAGTTATAGGTTGAAATTATTATTTATTAAAAAGTATATAGGGTGTCGAAAAATCACTTCAACACATGTGGTTTGTTATGGATACACTAAGTGATTTCCTTGGAATTCTAAAAACAACCCAAGGTTACTAGTATAGGGATTCTTTTGGAAAAAGGTCAATTCATCTATTGTTTAAGTGTCTAGGGTCACTTTTAAAGTAGGATAGGTTGATATTATATTTGTTTGGCAATTTGTCCTAAAACTCAACTTTTGTCCAATTGAATAGTTTTAATACAAATACACTTCAACTAATTTGATTCAAACCTCGTGACCAAATCTAAACCTATTACTAATTAGAGAATACTAAGTCATAATTTGACACACTAACCAATTGCACATCATCAATTTGCTACAACCTAGCTGAACACTTTTTTCAGCAAGATGGAATGTATATTTGGCAAACCTAGTCCTAGCCAAGCCTTCGCTAATTAAAACCAAGTATTCATGACAATTTGCTAATTTGAATTAACAAACAAACCTTGAAATTTTCCGTGGACAAACCACACTACTGTTTACTTATACACAACCTGAACACATTAGTTGACTAGCAATACACAAAAAAATTTCAATCAAGTAAAATGGCCATTAATAATTATAATTTTTATCTTCTTCAATCGTTCCAAAAATAATTCACTTAACTTTACTTCAAGCAATTTAACTTCCATGCCACCTAACTCATCCATCAACCGAATGGCTACTCCACAATCTTTCTCAGACATTACCATTTGCATTTTAGTGGATTGATTTGCCAGATCAATTTGCCACTAATACTTTGCAACTAGCCAAACTTAGAAGACACACTCCTAGACCTCGTGCAATCTAGTGGCATAAACACAATGAATTGATGATTGAAAATTCAATAGGAATCTACAGATTCACAAGGTGCTTATATAAATGCAATTCAACCATCTCACACAAGGCAAATTGCAAATAATCAATAACACATTATACATTCCAAATACACACATTTACAAAGAGGAATCGATTGAAGGAATATATTAATGCAAATTGTCAATGAGACATATATGCTAATTTGACATTGATATGAATTGGAAACAAAAGACGAATGGACCTAGCTATATAGCTTCAAAGAGTTGCATGACGACTTACCTACTATTTGATCTAAAAAGACACAAAGCCCAAATAGCCACCCTTCTAATCCTACCAAATTGTCCCTTTGAGATCTACATTAGGTCCTTTTAACATTTGCATGAATTACTGGGCAATTTGACTCTTCAAAATAGAAATGGAACGACTTGACTAATGTAAAAAGAATCAAAAAGAAGAAAAGGCAAATTGTTCAAAATTCAAATGTCTACACTCCCTTCCTCTACAAGACTACATTCCCTAAATAAAGTTTTAAATACTTCGCACATTGAAAATTTGAAAATAAAAGAATGTTGCAAGTATATTAACTTGTTACTCTACAAGATCCTACTTCACAAAATGTTGCAATTTATTTCACCCTACTGAAAATTTGCCATTGAATATTTTATCATTGAAGAGAACACATTTTGTCCTCTTAGTCCTTGAAGGGTTAAAACACTAAATGTTGGGTGGGCAGTTTGGCTTGAAGTTTCTTTGGAATTCCTTGTTCAAGTGGCCTTCTTTCCAATCTTTCACCATTTTTTTGGAACTCACATCAAGAAAACAATTAGAAAAGAGCACAAATGCCCTTAAAATCCCTAAGTAAGCAACTCCACTATAATATGTAGGAGTGCTCAGATCATAAATCCATTTGAAAGCTAATTATGTAATTATAATAAGTGAAAAAAAACATTAATAAATTTTTTGAAGAAAAGGCTAGGCTAACATAATATAATAATTCATATTTTAAAATAAAATATCATATTTCGAGTAAAGAAATATACATTTAGTTGGTAGTTAAAACTACTATGTGAATGAAATTATTCTGATTTTGCAAATTGAAATTTTGTTGCAAGAATCCCTAATATAGTCTTCGTCGCCATCCTATCAGTTCCATTCTTCTTTGTTGTTGTCACCATCAAGTTAGCAACATCTTCATTCCTCTTTGATGAATCAACACCTGAATTTTTCTTCTTCAGACTATTGGTGCATTCCTTAATAAAGCTATTAAGTGTTCTCTTATCTTGTTTTGACAAGATATGGAATCAAGTACCTTCATCAAATGCTAGAGAAACCAAACATATAACATGATCTAATTTCACCAAATCAACCTCTTCACCACCAAAACCACCATATTCATAACAATAACCACATACATGCTTATAGTATCTAGGTAAGACACAAATATTAGGTTCATCAAAAGGAATAGCACGGACATAATCAATTTTTTTCTTTTAAATTACTTTGACTAAATTTGAACTCTAGCCAAATACCATGTAGTATTGTTCTTACCATCTACCATTTTGATTGCAATATCATCAAACAATCCAAGATTAGTGTTATTACTTTTAGATCCTAAAGAAAAGTTATTCTTAGGGCCACTTCATACTATGGCACAATGTTGAGAGTCCATCGGTCTTAACCAATCAGATTTTGGAAACCCAAAATTTTGGCCTCTCGGCCCTTCACACAAGGTGGCACAATCCAAAGTCCATAAAAATTTGATGTCCCCAAAATTGCCTATGTGGTAGCCAAATGCTTACATGGCAATGGCCTCTCAACTAGAGTTTGGGTTGAGAAAAAATGGAGATCCTAACCCAAGTTGAGAGGCCGCGGGAGTTTTTTCATTAAAAATTAGAATCTAACAAGATCTCCATCATTAGATTGGCGTAGGTTTAGACTTTGGGCTTGGCCATGGGAAGCTTCACACTATAGCCATCCCAATCAAGAGGCCATGGGAGTTCATTGCCAGGGGATTAGACCTTTTGGACTTGGCCTTTGGAGACTTCACACTATGGCCATCCAAGTTGAGAGGCCGTAGGAGTTCATTGCCAAGGGTTTGGACTTTGGACTTGGCCTTTGGAGACTTCACACCAAGGTTGGCCAAAGGCTCCAATTCCTATTTTGGGAGGCCTATTTATTGCCCATTTCCTTAAACTCTCAACAAAGTTTGGCCACTCAATTCCACAACCTCTCGACTTGGATGGCCGTAGTGTGAAGAGGCCCTTAACATTGACATGTTGAATACACCTCAACCTATCAAGGGGAAGTTTATTAGGTCCGTAAAAATTCATCTTTGAAATAACTCTCATTTTATATACTAATCCTTTATTTGGGACATCTACAAATGAATTAACTTTGTTTATATCTGCATCACATGCATCACTTGTAATCTCTTGTTCTTCATCAAGAATTGTAGACCTAACATTATTTGCAACTTCATTTATCAAAGACACGATATTTGGCACAAGATTTTAAAGTGAATCTTGACTATCTTCTAGCCAATGCACATGCCATTTTCCAACCCTACCACCTGCCATTACACGTGGCGGGGCGTGAGTGGCTGATGTAGAAGATTGGATTTCGAGTTTCCTCCGCTAGAGAGATTGTGCACACAAGCTTTGTCTACCACGCCTACGAGGCGTAGTGAAATTCAAAAGGGTTTCAAGGCATTGGGAGCCCACAAGCTACTTGCAATATTTTCTCTACAGATCGTTGTTCATCACCTTCAACTTCTCTTTTTTTTTTTCTTTTTCTTTTTTAGACATTAAATTCTAGGTTTAATACCTATGTTTTTATACATAATGTCTACCGCTGATCTTGTACATCTATACTTTTTTATATAAGTATGTATCTTTACGATACATATGTATTTATAAAATATACAGTATCTGAAAGTGTACTACTATTGTAGTAATTCTCTTTATTCTCTTAGCTGTCGTTACACTTTCTGAATACCAGTATTAATACCATGGTTGATTTCCTGATACCATCGTTAATAACACATGACAGTTAAAAGCACTGTTGCTACTGGTCTCTCTATAAACCTTGGTTTATTAATATATCAATTAGACGGCGTTTTGAGGCTTGTGCCTTAATTCTCCAAGACTTGATACATTAATATTGGATTATGAGGTTGTTAAGCGGTAGCATGATTGCTAGACCTTACAACAAGCTTTATGAATCCATTGCCTTCACCAGGTTTGATCAAGTACCTTATGCAAACGTAAACTTTCGTCTTGCAATTGCTAGTTATACAAAGCAGGGTGTGGTGCTCCAAGCTCGTGATTGGAACTTTGAGTTAGCCTGAGGATTACTAACAACCATGGTGTTGGGCTCCCAAAACAACGGCCAACAGGTGGTTTGTCTAGTAACAATAATGCACTTGAGCTATGAAACAGGGCTTGTCTACGATGGCGTTTTGAATTTAATTGAATGTTTGTTCTCTAGCGATTTTACAATAACAAGTAGTGGTATTTTGCAGACACCTCGTACACGACGATTAGCACACTAACTGTTTGTTGGTTGCCATGGGTACAAGTGAGGAATACCACCTCTGGAGGACTTTTGTTCAATATTTTCAAACTATGATTTGTGACGATCCTGAAGCACGTAAATTTCAGCAATGGAGATGGTCTTGGACCTTCATTCCATGACACTTTACGAAAGCTTATCAAGCTTATTTTGTTGGTTCATATTTGGTTGATTGTTTGCACTGTCTATAGATTTCTATGGGGCTTTAGGGTTTCTTCGGCAGATACAGCTGTTACTGTACCTGTATTAAACTGAACTCATCTAATTGCACCTTATTAGATGCATTAGTATTGGAGTTTTTTCTTGACCCAACTTTACATTGTTGTTTTATTGTGGAGTTCTGCCCATGGACTGTAGCTACACAGTTACGCTTTTATGGATTGGACGACAACAGCTTACAATGGACAGGGATATATTCCTTTTTTCCACTTATTATTTTGAGTAATTAATCTCCACTTTAGTATCTTTTCAACACTATATATATTTTGTTGAAAGCTTCAGCAATAAATCTCAAGTCTTTGACTTTCAAAAGGATAATTAGAGTGGGTATAACCACCTATTTATACTAACAGCTCATTTTAAGCTTGCTCTAAAACCTCCTTTTTTCACTGATGTATATCTCATAATATATCTCTGATATATGTACGATACTCATAGCACTAGGTGCTTACATAAGTTTTTTCTTTCTACATAAATACAACTATGATTCTTGCATATAAAACAAGAATGAATCTGTTGATTAAAATTTGGAACACGTTTTTTGAAAAGGGACTAAGAATCTACTCTAATTCTATCGAAGAAGTATCGAAAAAGCATTTTTTTTTTGTTATGGTCATTTAGATTGTGGATGAGGGATTGCACCTCTCTTTAGTTATTTTGGCAGTTTTCTAAGAATTTGCTGAAATTGTAGTGAAGACATTGCTAAAATGACGAACTACACCCTCATTGTTTTCTTTGCATTTTTTTTGATATTGTTGACCTTCCACAGTCATAGACGTCATTGTGTAGCACCCATTCTTCAAATCGACATTGCGGGAGGTCACTCAATACGACATTGCTTCCAATTATTTTTGCCATGGCATGGAGGTAGTGTTTTCTACATCACGTGTGGTGGGTTGAGCCATGCCAATACATCCACCATTCCACCATGATGTTGTAGAAGGAGATGTGTGGCATACATCTCCACAAATGCTAGATATGAGGCATTGACAAACTTATCGTATGGATTTTTTAGCATTTGAGGCTTTGGTGGACTTATTAACTCCTTTTTTGCATCCCACTGTTGCTACATTTGTAAGACCCCCCATTCTAGTTACAAAACAAGTGAAACTTGTTTTGTACCAATTAGCTCATGGTGTTAGTTGTGCTAGAATGCACACAACTTATATGGATGCAGTGAGTCCACTATTCGAAAATACAATATGATTGTATGTCAAGCATTAGGGATAGTAGAAGATGGTTTATTCTTTCAATTTATTCATACACCTCATGGAAATAGGCTACAAAGCATCATCGAAAGTTTTAGGGACATCACTGGATTACCAAACATAGTTGGTACAATAGATGGCACCCATATTCCTTTGACATGCCATCCAAGTAGACAATACACTTCTATGCCCTAGGATTTCTTTTTTAATCGAAAAAAATTTCATAGTATAGTTTTACAAAGAGTTTGTGACACAAATAGGATGTTTTAGAATGTATGTTGGGGCCAACCTAGAGGTGTCCATGATGCTGGTCAATTTGTTGTATCTTCCCTCGCCGCGCAATTGAGCACAAGACAAATTTTAGCTAGGCCTATCATCCACCTTGGTAAAATGGATATAAGGCCATATTTGATCGGTGACACCGCTTATCCAAGTAGACCATCTATGCTAAGGAATTTCAAACCGGGTAATCCAACAATGGTGGATCAAATTAGGTATGTTCATTTTCTTTCTTTCTCAATTTATTATGTATGATATTCACAATTTTGTCATATCAAGTTTTTAAGTTATTAACCCCTAAAAGACCGTAAGGCCACCAGGTGGCTTCTGCAACACTATATTTTGCACCCATGGTCCTTTAGGGGTTAAGGGTGATTGCAAGAAACACCTGCCAGTTTTGTTGCATTTTTTTTTTGGAGTGCTATAACTTTTGAATTATGAATCCAATTCCAAAACCACAAAAAACATTTCTAGATATCTTTCTTGCTATTGTATTCCTTATTTTTCAAAAAAATTTAAAAATCATTTTATATTTAAAAATCAATTTTGTTAATTTGTCACATTTTGACGTTTAGGGGTTTTTTATACTATTGAGTGGTTTAAATTAGTGATTTTCAGCTGAAATTTCTATGGTATATTAGTTTAGTAGGCATCCATGTGCCTACCAAAGGTAATCTAAAATTTCATTATTTTATATCCTCCACATTTGTGCAAATAGGCCTCTCTTGTGTGCGCAATTCTAAACAATAGGGATAGTTTGGAACTCATTTTTTTGCCCAAATCTCATCATCAAAAAGTCCTCCCAAATGGAAAATTTTTAGTTTTATTGAAAATTGTTTTTCACATTTTCTACAAATTAAAACGTCAAAGTATATATTTTCCATGACATATTTTGGGACATAGAATTCTAGCAAAGGAAATACATACTTTGACGTTTTAATTTGTAGAAAATGTGAAAAACAATTTTCAATAAAACTAAAAATTTTCCATTTGGGAGGACTTTTTGATGATGAGATTTGGGCAAAAAAATGAGTTCCAAACTATCCCTATTGTTTAGAATTGCGCACACAAGAGAGGCCTATTTGCACAAATGTGGAGGATATAAAATAATGAAATTTTAGATTACCTTTGGTAGGCACATGGATGCCTACTAAACTAATATACCATAGAAATTTCAGCTGAAAATCACTAATTTAAACCACTCAATAGTATAAAAAAACCCTAAACGTCAAATGTGACAAATTAACAAAATTGATTTTTAAATATAAAATGATTTTTAAATTTTTTTGAAAAATAAGGAATACAATAGCAAGAAAGATATCTAGAAATGTTTTTTGTGGTTTTGGAATCGGATTCATAATTCAAAAGTTATAGCACTCCAAAAAAAAACGCAACGAAACTAGCAGGTGTTTCTTGCAATTAACCTTAAATCAATTTTTAATAACAATTGATCAATTCTTTAATCAATTTTTGTGCTTTGCCTAGATTGGACTCATTAGTTAATAATGGTAGAGTAGTTATTGAATAAGCATTTGGGGCTTTAAAGAATCGTTGCCACATTCTTAAAGGTTTCAGTATGTCAATTGATAAAGCAACTCTTGTTACCTTAGCTTGTTGTGTTAGAAATAACTATTGTGAGTTGAAAAAGTAGTGTGTACGTTTGCTTGCAGATGTTAGACTTCAAAATGACCCTTATGTTGGGTTTCATATTGGAAGGATGCAACTTCCTTGTGAAGGTTTGCCTATATAGTTGGTGGGAGAAGCCATGAGAGAGATTTTATTTGCATCATGGCTAGAAGGTTATCCACAATGATTTATTTATTCATAGGTAGACCAACATGTTTCTTGGTCATTGTGTTTCATATTCAAGTATGGATTTCATCTTCTATAGATGGATCTATGTACTTCCATATGTATTAACAATTACCATGATGCAGTTCAATTATGTCTATTCTGTTTCATGTTTCTTGAGGTACTACACATTTATTCTCTATATATACTAATTTTCTTCTTCTTTGTAGTAATAAACAAAGTAGTCTACATTTCTAACCAAAGTGGTTGCAAAAAAGAATGGTTGCAGTTTGAGAAATGGTCATTTCCATTAAATTCACCTCGTGGCATGTTTGTATATAGATTTATTGTTCTTTAAATTTAGAACTTGACCTCAAACAGAAAAAAACAATGGGTGAATATCTCTTTAAATGACTACTACATTTCAACTTCAAAAATTCAAAACTAATTCTAGGAATGTCCAAAAAAATAAACCGACTTATGTTAAATGTCAATTTCACTTTGCTTTTTATGCAAATGTATTCAAAATTGTTCTGGGCATATTTTGATTTTTGAAAAGGCAATCAGCTATTAAATGGTTGTTTGCAAAACAATCTATATTACTCTTGCAATCATTTCACAATCCTTTCAAGAAGCGGGAGTGAAAAAAAACATTTTTTCCATACTAAAATGTATTAAGGTAGGAGACTCTAATTCTACTCAAGCTCTAAAACCACCTATCTATTCCACAAAGTTCCAAAAAATATGAAACAACTTAGGTTTGATGCCAATTCTACTTACCTTTCAAGGAAAATTTACTGAAAATATTTAAAGAACTTTCACCTCCCAAAAACTCACTTTTAGCTCTTAGATGGTCACTTGATGGACCTCCTACTTCATTTGCTTTTTGAATGCTCCAAAGGAAAGTGATCTGTCTAAACATTAATCAAAAGATAAATAAAAGATTAACGTTTGCAACATATCATATAATTGATCCTCAAAAATTTCAAAAGCTTCCTTTAAAAATACCCTTCAACCTAAACCTCATCATTGTCCATGATCTACATACAACAAACTGGTTGTAATACAAACACAATACTTCCAAAGAATTTCTTATATAGAGTAGCTAACATTAATTTGTGAATGCAATTTCCTACTCTAAACATTAAAAAATTGAAAATAAACATACATCCAACCATGAGTCATATCCAACCATGAAGTCAGGTTGGATTTTCTTCACTTCTTAACATACATTACATTAGTATGAAATGAATTTCCTAACCATTGAAAGAAAGGAAGTGTGTCTAGAAACTAAATTCCTAATTTCAAAATGAGATGAGTATCTACAACATTTCATAGCCCTTACACAAAAACAACAATAACCACAAATTTAATACTCTAGCATCAATCATAGGTGTATTGAAGTAATTTTCTATGAGAGTGTCTTTGAAAATAAACAAGAGTTTGTAGCTTGAATGAGATTAGTTTCTAAGTGTAGAATACCAATTAGGATTTAAGTTTGTAAATTTTTGGTTGATTTTTATGTGTCTTTTACTGATTTTGATTGGTTGTTTTTGAATTTGGTGTCTTACTTGTGTGTTTTAATGGGCTGATTGAATTCCAATTTGGTGTGTTTTTGGATGGTGAATGAATTTTGAATGAATGATTATGTTGATTTGGATGGGTGGTTTCCTAATTGGAGCGGTCTAGTTTTTCAACCAAGTTCAATTTTTTTTTAATCTATGTTCAAAATTGGGTGAAGATTCTGCCAAGTCAAATTGTATGTGGGTGTCAAGTCCAGTTGGCTGGTTGGTGAGTTAATTCCAATTTGGAATCGTTTGTATTGAGGCAGTTGTCTTTGTAGTTCTAATTTGGTAGTTAACTAGTGGTTGGGTTGTCACTTTCAATTTGGTAACTGCTGGTTTTGTAGTTCCTATTTGGTTTTTGGTTTTTGGTTTTTCTTTTACCCACTAATGAGAGTTCCAGTTAGAGTCCCAACCAAGTAGTGTTGTGTATTTGTGTTTATTTTATGTGCATGTGTTGTGTTTGTGAGTGAGGGAATGCTCATGTTAATTTGGAGTTTTATGTGTGACTATGTGTGTTAATTGATTTAATTGGGTAATGTGTCTGTATGGTTCAAGATGGAGATGTTTGTGTCCTAGTTGGAAAGGACTAGAAGTTGAAAAGATTATGCTTTAATGTGGAAATCTAAATATGTGGTGGTTGTGTTGTGATAAAGATGGTGAAGTGATCTAATTGAAGATTTATGTGAACCTAGTTGGAAGTTGTAGTGAGGAGAATCAAGTATTCCAATTAGGATAGAGATAAAAAAATGAGAAATAAAATAAAACAAAATAAAAATGTATGTACGAGTAATGAGAATGAGTGTGGAGAATGTTCCAAGTTGGAATGCTGTGAAGAAGTGAGTGAAGCTAGTTGAAGATATTGCCATCAGGGAAACATTGTTTGTAACGGTGATTTAATCACCAATTCAGAAATAAATATATAGAGTATTTAAGCTAAATTGTTGTGTTGAAATGGGTGTGTATGTGTGAGTTGAAAATTAAGATGTATGAGTTCTTGCTTGAGTTGATTAAGTTGATGATTGAATGTTAACTCGAAAATATTTTGTGAGACTATTTGGAAGTTATGAGTATGTTGTTATGCATTTGATCTGGTGCCAATTAGGAAGTTAATGATCTGGGCATTATCCATTTTAATTCCAAACTGGAGTGAGTGAAAAATATGTGATGTGATATGTGAAAGAATTGATTGAGAGTGTGTTGGAGAGGATAAGTAAGAAAGGAATTCCAAATTGGAGAACAAGAGGTTGCAGTTTGTAGATTGGAATTTACTATAGACTTAATCTATTGAAAAATTCCTATAGTTTTGAGTTTGTTCTCAGGTAGGTTTGGTGCCATGGTAATTTCCTAAGAAAGTGGATTTAATTCCACTTAGGTTATGCACAATTGAAGGAATTGGGGTAATTTCTCTTTCTATGCAAACAATAGCTAGATTTAACTTTATTATATTTAAGTTGAGACCCAGTACTTATCAAATCTATTGCAATCTTTTCTCCTAGCTTTGCTCCCAACTTCTTGTCAATCTCACCAATAGCTGTGGTACAATCTTCTATTGATCTTTCCACTTTAGTAGCAAGCATCTTCAATTGATTCTTTCACAACAATTTGTTGTTGATCACAAATCACACATCTCACCAACTACTAATTCTCTTTAAAATTGGTTAACTTTGGTTTCTCTTCCATCAAATTCTTACTTTGAATTTCCACTATAGCAATTCCTTTCTTGACTTTACACTCCAGCTTAAGGTAATCCAAACTAGTACAATACTCACATTTCTTTTGGTTAATTTTTGACAAATTCCAATTCCCTTTTAAATCACTCATCTTCCATTCTATTGATCTCAATCTACAGGCCCATTCTCCACATATTTCTAATCATACATCTCTATAGATTAATTTCTTAGTACACAACATAAAACACCCAGAAGCATCCTGCCCGTATGCCATACATCCAGTCCATACACAATTGATAGAAATAATTAAAATTCACATACAAACATGCACTCACATCGAGGCATAACAACAAAAATTCCTCACAGGATTAAATCCACAATTAACACATATACACCATTCCACACAATATGCAAGATACTTCCAAATATCAATTCCACATTATACTTCCGCATAGAAAATATTATAATAGTTTCATATTCCTATTCAAGTCCACTCTATAATATCTATCGATCTAGCCCAATCAAATCGATCACCAACACTATAGAAAATCAACTCTGCACTCACTGAATTCACACACTCTCACAACTATCAATCAAACACACTCTGCCGGCCTCCACTGCCACAAGAGCTCTGAATACTTCTCTAGACTAAGCAGCCATCGTCTTCCTTCGCAGGCTTCACCTAAAGCAATTGACAACCATCCCAACTACCAGACAATAGATTCCATCCATTGACCCATCGAATCTCATTCATCTATTGATAAATCCCTATGAAACCCAAAATAGATGGTAACTATTGCATATTAACAAGTAAAACCCACATTCCTTAAGGAATTCCAACAAAATTGGAACAAAATTGGAACTATCGTTCTAAACAACTATAGATCTAATACTACACTATTCCCCAAATTGGAGACAAACAATCTCTGTGGAAATTTAGCCAAGTTGGAAGCTGAAGAGTTGAAAGAGGTTACGGCAGTGGAAGTCCAAATTGGAGAAAAGGCTAAGGATCCCAGTTAAAGTCAAAAGAAGATAAAAGCATATTTGGGAGTTACTTAATCCTTGTGGCCATTAAGAGTGGAGTGGAAAGAATCTAGTAATTAAATTATAATTGTGAGGTTTTCAATTACTCCTAGTTGGAAGTATTTCTCTTTTTGTGGTTGTTTGGCTATTTGGCTATTATTTCTTAAGTTAGAAACATTCCTATTTGAAATAAGCCTCCCTTGGGACAAACTTTTCACTATTAGCTCGGAAGATAATTCTAATTAGAAACCAAGTTTATCTACACTAAGTCATTGTTGTGGAATACCAACAACATTAAAGCAAAAGATGGTATACTTTGATTATAACAAAATTGACAAAAGAGATTTCAAAGTGGATGAAAAATTGGTGTTCCTCATTTTTCCAATTTCATAGTTATAGTAGTAAAATGGCGTCAAAGAGCATTGAAAAAAATAGAAAAAGTATAGTGAAGAAAAATGGAAGTAACATCAAAACTACTCCGCATTTTTTAACAACATCTGCAAACAAAGATGCCATTTGCTTGCTACTAGCTTGTTGCAATTGGAACAATTCAATTTCTAATTTCCTATTTTCTTGACGCTCGATCAAGTTATCTTTGTGCATGGTCATTGCGGCTTTGATTCTTAGTTTTTCAATTTCAGTATTGGAATCAACCATCCTATCCAATGCATCCATTAATTTCCTATCAATTTTGGCCCTTTTTGATGGTTTTGTGGATGAACCTTTGTGTGAGTCCTCAAGTTGGCACTTGGAACTTAGTTTTATTGATTTATTTTATTAGTTTTTTAGCATATTTATGTGCAAAAAGGCATAAAAAGAGTGTTTGAGTGGTATTTGGTAGAAGTCTCTACCAATGTAGTAAGGGGTCATGCTAGAAGTACAGAGTATCTAAATTACTCCAATTTCCTATTTTTAGTGCCTAGTTGAGAGTCTAAGAGGTCAATTAAGTGTTTCTGAGATAATTAAAGGTTTGAGTGCTAGCTAGTCCTAGTAGTTGTCCATGCTAAACTAAATCTTGCAAGTACATGTGACAAACTAGCTAAGTCTATTTTAGGTCTAGAGAGTCTAATGTAAGTCACCATCCAATTCGTGAAGAATTTGGACTGGTAAATTCTTATTTGCAGGTAACTTATAGAAAGAATGAACAAAACTACAAATAAAATGAATGAAGAGTAACCGAAGCATGAAGAAAGATGCTTTTAGCTTAAAAGCATGCTAGAAGTCGATATTAGAGCTAGTTGTTTCAATACTTCCCGATGCAAGAATGATTTCTCCCTCGAATGGAAATTAAAAAGAGATTGTTAATTTTAGTTTTCCTATGAATAGTGCATAGTCACTAAAAGAAAACTGTGTTGAACTTGTCAAAAACTGCGTTTTACTCAACATTAAAGTGTGGGCTCGATTTTGTTGAAATCTTCGTTCAAAACCCAAAATTTGCATTTTAACACAAAAATTTGCATTTCACTTGTCAAATTCTGTGTTGAAATGTTCAAATGCAGAATTTTGCGTTTTTACAGGAGAACTCAACAAAATCCATCCCACACTTTTCTATTCAGTACAACATAGTTTCTGTTAAGTGAAACCCAGTTTTTGACAAGTTCAACACAATTTTCTTCTAGTGAGTGAAAAGTATTGTTGCACTTTGGTTTTGGGATTTTCTTAGAAGCTACCCAAAAAATTTTGGATTTTTTCGAAATAATCATGATGACTCCATGGAAAGTCAACTACCTTTAAACATGGTCGTAAATTCCTAGAAATTATCCATATTGCGGTAAAATTCCACTAAAAATTAGGATAGGTTTTTGTGTGCTAATAAAGCGCCCTACAAAGTTTGAAGACATTTTGACATTACTAAGTAGCAGAATTAGCAATGACATTGAACTTTTGAAGAATTTATAACTTAGTAGCAGGTTGATTGACGTACTAAGAGCTGACGGTTTCCAAATGTTGTGAATGAGGGATCTTTTCTTACTCCCACGAACCTTTTGAGTAACGCTAGCTAAATAATTTCCTCAAAAGAGACAAATTCTAAAAGTTGGAGTTTTGACTTTTCTTTGGAGTTACCGTAAGTTGATTTTTTGCTTACAAATGGCTTGGAAGAAGGGGATACGGGCAACCTTCGTTAATTTAGGTCTTCTAAATACAATAGAGTGAGCGTTTTTTAATTTTTGGTTGTTCCTTAGAAGATAGGAAGGGTCCAACAATAGGTTTAACTTTTAAAAGTATTTAATAGTAAATCAAAGTTAATTTCACAAATATATTTTAGAAAATTGAAGATTGGATTTGGATAAGATTTTTTTTCTTGCGTTGTCACATTGTAAATGCGAGTATTACGTAAAATGTATATTTAGATGTTTTTAGATGTTTTTGATTACAATAATGTAATGTGAAATATGACACCAGTTGAAATAGCTTTAAAATGACGCCTTCTTCTTAACAACCTATAAAGAGGAAGAATCATTGAAGAGCTTTAAGAAATTGATAGTTCTCTTTTTTTTTCTTGCTATAGATTTTAGTATGTCGAACTAGAGGGGTTTTCCTAAGACTCAAGATGAAGAATCTCAACCAGAGTTTAAATTTGAATTTCTCCTATCACAATTACTGGATCAACTTTTTTTGCCATTGAGTCTCGCACCGTCACATAAACGTCCACAAGAAGAAGCTCGGCCTTCTTGACCACCAAAACAATCTCGATTAGAGCAACGATGACAAGAAAACTTCAGCACGATGCTCGAGCGTTGGTGATTTTGTTACAAGTTGGATGTGTGGAGCCCGGGAGTCGAGAAGTGACATTTGAAGGATGTTTTGAGGGTCTTAATGTTGACCAATATTATTGTGTAGCTAGGCTTATCAAGAGGAGTTGTGGTCACCAACATTGGTTAGAAGAGCCAGTCAATCATTTAATTAAGGCAAACCATGCGGAATATGTAGCAACTACCATCAAATGCATCCTCAAGTTCTTGAAGATGGAGTGATATTTTGATTAGAACTCTATTTTTTACCTCTAATAGATATATGTTAGATTCTAGTACCTTTATTTTGTATTTAGAAGTAATTTTAAATTTTATTTTGTGTGTGGGAAGCTGTAGAAGGGAGAAATACAAATAGTTTGCCTTCTACTAACTTTGGAATGATTTATTTTCTAGCTAAAGATGCAAATTGAGTTGAATGGTCAAAATAGATGACCAATGGATGATAGGGGAGCCACATGGATAAGGTATGGGTTGATGTCCATTTGACCTGTGTGGTTAAGGTAAAAGATACGGTGGAGGAAAAAAGGGGCACTATTCATCATCTCTCTCGTTGTGTTTGTAAGGCTCCAATGTTTGAGGAGCCATAGTGTGTTGAATATTATAAATTTTAAAATAAAATTTAGAAGAGTTGTATATCATGGTGTTGTAATTCAACATTGATCTCACTTGCCTGATTTAGAGTTGTCATTCAAAAGCTATGCTAGTTTGAGTGGGAGAAGGTCTGTTGCCTTCCATATAGAAGGGTAGAGACTTTGAATGACCATAGAAGACGGACATGTCTTTTGTTTGCAATGAAAATTGGAGAGAATGATGAAGATTTTGTTAGCTTTTTATGAAGTTATTGTTCATTATAATTTGAAGTTTGTATGAGTGATTTGTGAGTGTTGAAGTGAAGAAGGGTTTATTACCCTCAATTTCAAAGGCTAAAACTTCAGGCGGTCATAAAAGTTGGACAGAGTTTTAGATTGATTTGAGATTTGAAGGATGAGTGTAAAATTGTGTTAACTTTAAAAAAAATATCACTTGTATCATTTGTACTTGTAGAACGTTGGTGACATTAAATCAAAGTTCAACCAAGGAGTTGGAGTTTGGAGGAGATTTTGAAGATTTGTATGTTGTGTCTTGTGGCTTTCAATTTCATTTTAAACTTTGTTGTTGCGGGTGGCATGGGTCAAACCATTGCTTAACCTTATTTTGTGTCGTGGCAACGAAGTGGGGTTGATGGCCTACATGGTCGAAACTTGTTTTGTTCTCACGGTGAGGAATGATTGTTGGTCATAGGAAGTTTGAAATTTAGGAGCCAATCTTTTAGATAGTTCAGCTCGTGGTCTGACCATCCTGTTTTACCCGTCCATGGCTTGTGGTTTCTTATCACCTACCTTGACTATTACAACCATTTAGAGCCCATTTCAAGGTAGGCTAACGGAAAGCAATTCTATGACGCTTTAAAAGATTTAACAAACAAGATTCAAGATTTTATACAAACACGTTTACTTGTATTTTTTAGTCATTTCTAGTCGCAGCCAAGATCCCTGCGATATCCTGAGGCAAACCTCTCTCTACTCAACAACGTAACAAACCATCTTTAGTCTAAAAAAAGACAATTTACAAGTACTTTAGGTTAATTAGCAAAATATCTAAATGAGTTAGGATTATTTTCAAAAGATCTTTCGAAAAAGATCTTAGACTTGATTTAGCTAAGATTTATTAGCTAAATGGAGAGGGTTCTAGAGAATTCTTCTATTAAACAAAGATTATTTTGGAAATACATTAGGGTAGTTTAGAAAATATCTAGGGGTCTAAAGTAAATGTTTTTCTATTAACAACTTACCCGGGCGAGGCTTGGGACAAGTATAAAAGGCCCCCCTCAAGATTGTCAGTACTTTCATTTTCATAATTAAACTTTGCTTTTATTTCTTTCATACTACAAGCATGATCAGAGCACTGATCTAGGTTGAGATTCGACTTGATTTTCATTTTATCTTTTGATTTGCATACTTTGAAAGACGAAAAGGTCCCTTCAAAGTGATTTCTATTTGATTTTTCTTAAGTTTTAGAGATTAAGCGTCCATTTTCTTTTATTTGTAAGAGTTCTAGAAGGAATAGACCTCCAAACTCTAATTTCGTTTAAGATTTCTTGGAATACTAACAATTTGTGCTCATTACAATAGAACTTAGTATTAATAAGCTTAAGGCGACAAAGCTTGACTTTAGTAAAAGTTTATTAAACCAATCTTTGTCGAAAATTCGTTGTTTAACAAAAATTGGGCCTTTTATTGCTAAAGTTCGGTTTAAAAGCTCTCATGTGTACCTCTTTTAGTGATTAAACCTTCGATACTTTAAAATTTTGATAAATTAGTCTTTACTATTCGGTTGAACACTATCATGTGTACCTCTTTTAAAGATTGAATTTTTAAAATACTAATTTTTGACCATTGGCATTATGTATACTTGGGGTTGCCCCATGTGAGCCCCAAATTCGTCACTACGGGCTCACTCTTTCATTTTTTTGTATTTTGTCATTTTAATTGCACATTATTATATTAAAAATCCTAAAAAGTGTGTAGAACCAAAATATGAATGTTACATTCCAATATAGTATTTGGTCTAGTTTGAGAATGTCGTAGCTAGAATGGCCCAACTATGAGTTGTAAATATGTGGAAACCCAAGTAATCATGGCAAATGGGTAAATTATGAGTGATGGGCGTACTTGGCCCAAAACCCCACATGGAGAGCACATCTCTAGGCTAGAATTGGTTGAGGGAACCCTGGTGAAGCATATAGGACAGTCCCAGAGATAGGTTTTAGTTTCCCCATTCCACCGACGAAATAGCAAAACTCCAATTTGTTGGCTTGCAAATGTGAAAAATACCAAAACAGGACCATGGAGGAATTTGAGGTCCAATGAAGGTGGTATGGGATTAACTCCATGCCTGGGAACCAACGGCGAAGTCAGTTCGCCAAGATTCCCCTAGTGTGGAAGATTCCCTGGCTATCGATAATTAAATGAGGGGGTGGAAATTGTCCCTCCTGGGCCGATGTGTAGTGTAAAAATATGAGCCTAAACATGTGTTGTAGGATCTCATGGGGAGTTCCATAGAAAGTTTTGGAATTTTTTGATAGTCAGAAGATGTCTTTCCGGACGGTCAACTCCCTAAACCTATAATGGAAAATTCTTGAAAATTCCCTAAGTGGCGGTAAAATCCCACTAAAAATTAGCATAGCTTCATTTATATTAATAAGCCGCCCCGACAAGTTTCATGACATTTCGATAGTCAAAAGTACCCAAACCTGCAGCATTCCCCGACAATTATCGAAAATTAAAGTCCACGACGGGTTTGACCGGCAAAGCAAGAGCATATGGAAGTGGAATGGAGCGCATGTTAGGTCTTTTCTCACTCTACCGTATCTACTTAGGAGCCTAGGCTAGTTACTTTGGCTAGAAAAGTCAACCCCCCAAAGTTGGAATTTTCCCTAGGTTTTGATATTAATTTGGGGCTAGGTTTCGTTGTAATTTTGAAGATAGAAAAGGGGGAGGGGAGTTCTCTTAGAATTGAAATGTCCTTTTGAAGTCAATGGCGCAATCCGTTTGCAATTCGGAGTTAATCTCCAAAAGTTAGTGCACTGAACCAACATATGATGAAAACCTTGAGTTTTGGATGAAAATCCAAGTAGATAAGGTTAATTTAAATGAACTAGGAGAGGTGGGTGACCGGGAAAGAGTATAAAAGGGCACTCCTCCTCTCTTATAACCCCCTTTTTGTGTAATTGGGTTCGTTAGGTCCAATTGATGTTGGAATTGTGGTATTGTAGCCACAAGCCTTGCAACGGTGGTTTTTAGGCACTTTTGGCCATTGTTGTTGTTTTTGGAGCTTGCAAGGTCTTTTGTGGGTCCCTTGCCTTCTCTTTTGATTGAGTGTGGTACTAATTCTTCTAAACTTGAGCTTGGAAACTTTTACTAACTTCCGAAGTTGTTAGAGTTGTGGATGCTTACCTTTAAGAGACCCTTTTAGTCACTCACCTTGTTTTGTCGTGTATCAATCCTAAAGCAACCCCCCATGTGATTGGTGATGATGCCTTGAGGGGCTTTTAGTTCAATTTATTGATGTTACTAACCCGCATCGCTAGCCTTTGAAGTGTCCAAGGTTGTTTCTTTGTCTTTTATCCTCGTCTCTAACCGTGATATGTCATTCCTTGTTTGAGAGGCATAAGGGTGTGAGGATAGTGGACCCACCCGTACGGTCAAACTTTGAGCCCATAGGGTAAAAGAGTCCTCATGGTGTGTGAGATAGTAGAGAGACTGCGAAGCTTTGAACCTCCTGGGATGAAAAGTCTTAGCAGTGTGTTAAAAAGGGGAACGACGACGAAGCTTTGAACCCTCCTACGGGTAAAAAGTATTAGCAGTGCGTTAAAACCACCTCACGAGAGAACCGTGAGATCACGTGGCCCCTCTTCCAACAAGATTTAGTTCCCAGAACGCGTTGGGAACCAACCAAGGTTTAGGTCCCAAAAATTAGGAACTAGAAGTCAAGAAGAACACGTAGGATAACAGGGAAGGGGGTCTAGTTAGAAGAAAGAATACAATGCAATAGTCAAGAGGGCCGGGAGGGTCCATAATTAAGGAATAAGGAGGTTCCATAATTAAAAAGGGGCGGGGAAAGGAATCCAACAGAGAAGAGAGTCCAGTAGAGAAAGAGGTCTAACAGGGAAGGGAAGTCCAATTAGAAGAAAGAGCACAGTCCAGCAGTCAAAGGGCAAGGAGGGTCCATAATTCAAGAGCAAAGGGGTCTTGTAATTAAAAGGGGACGGGGAAAGAAAATCCAGTTAGAAGAAAGGGTACAATCCAACAGTCCAAAGGACTAGAGGGGGTCCGTAATCCAGGAGCAAAGGGGTCCCGTAGTTAAAAGGAGATGGAGAAGGGAGTCCAGTGAAGAGAAGAGTCCAGTTAAAAGAAAGAGTACAGTCCAATAGATAAGAGGGTTGGAGGGGTCCCGTAATTGAACAAAGAAGGGGGAAGGGAGTCCAGGGGAGAAGGAGACCACCACTAGACCACATTCACACTAAACTAGCTTGTGGGGTGGGGAATCCAACTCCCTGTCACCCATAAATCTCACTGCGACACCAAAAGCAAGCAAAAAAGAATGGTGGTGAAGATGGCGGAAGGCTAGAAGAATGAGGCGAAATGACAAGGGGGAGCCAACTTGAAGGAAGAGGGAAAAGGTAGGTAAGATGGGGCGAAATCCTCAAGACTTACTTAGGCCCTTAGATTAGAAGTAGGTAATCACTCCGAGATTAATTGTGAGACGTAAGTGTAGGACGAAAGAAGTAGGACGTAAAAAGTAGCTCAACTTGGAAGGAGGGATGACGCGTACATAATATTAGCTTAGTAGGAAGATCGGGGGTTAGTTGGCCACCTTAGAGTGTAGAAGGAAAGAAAAGAAGGGAGGAGGAAAGAAATGGGAAAATAATCAACAATTAAATCTTTGTACCAATTTACTTTATGGTTAAAATGGTGGATCGTTGTCTCACAGCATGAGAGTTCATGGCGGAGGAGGTAGAGCTTTTGGTGGGCGCAAACAGCGACTCAAGTTCCGAGGTATGAGTTAAACCTCCCCAACCTTTCCTTAAGGCTCTAACTAGAATTTAGTGGTGTGGGTCGAGGCCTACCTCTAGGTCAGACCCTCAGGATTGTAGGTCAGGTCATTTCCAGGGACATAAGCGTAGAGAAGAAGGTCGTGGCTTTCCAAAACCATAAAGCATGCTCGAATTGGGTGAAAATTGAGAAAGTTATTGCCAAATGAAGTTTAGGACCAAATTGGATGAAGAATAGCTAAACTCCAAGTTAGACAAGGAATTAAACACATTAGGAGGAGGCTCCCAACTAGGGTCCAAGGCCAAAGAGAAAAGTCAATTCCGAGTTGTAGGTTAGGAGAAATTAGTAGATGAAGTTTGGGTAAGGCTTGGATGAAAATTTAGTAGAAATCCCCGATCAGAGTCCAACTCCGGATCTGGGTAGGGTCAATCCTTGTGAACCATCTCCCAAAATTTAGGATCTTTCTAAATTGGGGAACTAGGTGTAATAGATGGATGAAGTTTGAGAAATTGAGTAGCGACCAAACTTCATTCACCCATAACTTTGGCTAAGAAGGTCAGATAAGGTCGAGTCTTATATTTTTAGAAAGGGAACGAGATGAACTAGAGGTTTCCTAGAATAGTTCTGCCCTGGTGTGTATCCCATCCAAATCATCGAGCAGGCCCTCCATCCAATCGACCCAAAACATTGGAAATAGTTAAAGTGAATCTTGAATGGGGGGTCACTTAGGCACTTAGTAAAAAGATCCACTACTTGGAAGGCACAGTGGACCACGCTTAGACACCCCAAAGTAGGAGTCACTTAGTTGAAACCCAGAACCTGGTTGTGTTTGCGAATTACCAAGGGTGGGTAATTTGGTGCTCACACCCCACACTGTAAAGCTTTGACTTTGGAATTTTCAAAATTAATACTTTTTAAGGTGGTTTTAAGTATTAGAGAAAAATTTCTTTGAATGCTTGAAAAATATCCTTGCATATGGAAGTAATTTGGATTGTTTGATTTCATGAGAGAATTAAAAAGAATTAGCCAAAATTCTTTAGTTTAAGCCCTTGAGAAAATCCTAAGGAGTAGTTTGAAAAAACCCAAAATTGAGAATAGTTTCCCTTAGTTAGAGTTATTGAATTAATCTAGAAAGAAATTTCCAATTAGCTTAAAATATTTAATTGGCTTAGTTTAACCTTATTCGAAAAATCTTCTCAAAATTTAGATAGTTAGTGTAGACTTTAAGAAGTTGTAAAATTTCCCAAAACTCAAAAGATTGATTAGTTTAGTTATGAAGTCAATTAGTTTTTAAATTAGTGAAAATCATAATAGTGGTTGAAGGTTTCCAAAAAATCAATTAAAAGACCGTAATCCAACCTAAGAAACCAAAAAGGTGATTGGACATAGTAACCATGGCAAAGAAAAAAATACAAAAGATCGTACGAGGGGCCAAGGAGGAGTGACAGGCCAAAGCAAGGTGTTGGGTTAAGGCGGGGTGACAAGCTACCAACTAGTCATACCTTGCCACGTGGCGATACTAGAACGGCTGTGGAAGTACAGGAACGTTGTAAGGGAGCCAGTAAGCCAAACTTTGTAAGGGGAGCTAGTCAAGTTGGACGTTGTGAGGGGAGCCAATTCGAGCCAAACATTGTGAAGAAGCCAACTCAAACCCGGAAACTGTGAAAAACAAATAAAGTACTGAAATTTAAGGTGAGCTTTGCAATTGTTTGGAAATTTCAAATGTGCTAACACTCTAAAAAATTAATTTAAGTACTCATCATCAACTCACATCACTCTTATCAACTCTTAAAACCACAAAATGCAATATAACAAATGAGAGAGTTGAAAAGAATTGAAGAGAAAGGAAGGAGATGAAGGGAAGGAGAAGAACAAAATGAATCCAAGCAATTAATAAGGTATGAATAGTTTGGATTTTATTTGAAATTTTATTCTTTCCACTATTCATTAATTTGTTGGTTAGTCATTAATTAGGATTCCTATAGGAATTAGAAGGCTAGGCTTTAGTTAAGTTTTGTTTTATTAGGCCTAATAAGACAAATAGATAAAGACAAAATGCCAACTAATATTTTTTGAATGATTAGGAAAATTACAAAATAATTAGAATTTGTTAAATTTCATTTGATTTAGCGGATTTAAAAGGTTTTGAGGTTTAAAATAATTCTTAATTAATGAAGAATTGTCTTAAATACAAACAAAATTAATAAAATCCCATAACTATTAGTAGGAAAAGCAAGATTGAAATAAAAATACAACAACAAACAAGGATTAATTTCAAATGGCGCCATGAATTAGCAAAAATGGAGGAAAGAGTGGGTTCCTACAAAACCATTCATCTCGTAATCCTTGAGGATGGTACAATTGACCCCTTTATGGGAAAGGTACGTTAAATCTAAATCTCTTCATTTTTTGATTTCAAATTTCCAGATTGAATTTAAAATTCACTCGATAGAATAAAAATTAGAAAGCTTTGGAAAAATTAGAAAAGAAAATTAACCTTATGAAATTTTGAATTAGATTTTCATTAGTAATAATCAAAAATAGATCATTCACAATTAGATGAACTTTATTTGAAACTTGGATGAAAAATGAATATTGTCATCCAAAAGGATCAAACAAGTGAATCTGGAAATCTCAATAGGATTGAGAAATTTGAGATTAATTGTTCATTTAGACTAAGAGTAATTAATGAATGAAATTTAATTCGTTAGACTTTTAAAGCAAATTTCATTCACTAATAACTTTTCCGTTAGGAATTTAGTTTTTTTTAGTGTCTTACCTTGTTGGGAAGGTAATTTCTGAGTTTTCATTTTAAAAACATAAAAAATCCAAAAAATAATAATTTTAGAATAGAAAGTTTGATTTAAGTTAGATTAAAAGATAATAAAAAGGAATTTCTAAAGAATCTTTAAAGAATCATTTCAATTAGGAATCAATTAGAAAATCTTTTAAAGAATCAAGAACCTATTTTCATTTAAAAAATACTTTAATTTTAAGTGAGAAAAGGTTGGATGAAGTTCTTTAATTATTGGTCAAATTAAGTTTAGTCTTAGAATTAGGTAACTAACATAATTAAAAAACTCAAATCTAAAATTTAGATTTATTTTGATTAGTTTTACTATTTTTAATTTGTGGATGAAGGTTATGATGTAGTTTAGGAATCAACATTTCATCCATTCATTTCTTTTACAAGAGAAGTCAAAATTTAACTTGCTTTATCATTTTGGAAACGGCAAATTACATTCTACAAGTTAGGATAGATTGATTTTAGAAGGCCATATTCATTATATTGAGACCTTTCGCAGTCTCAATTTTATCCTCGACTCAAGGATAAACCGTTTTATCTCTTTATTGGTATTTATGTATAAATAGGTAACAACACCAAATTTTAGAATTTCATTATAGGATCACTATTTGAGCATTATTTATTTTTGGTTTCAATTACTATTTTTAAAAATAAATTTTCCCATAACTAGCATTCTGTCTCAAAATTTGCGAAAAGTCTCAATATAACCAATATGGCCTTTTAGTTTGAATTCATCTTTTCATTAGATATTTGATTTAGTTAACCATAGTTTAAAAATTTAAGATTTACATGATTTGAGTTCAATTTGGATATTAAAAAAAACCAAAGCGTCTATTGCTTGGAAGGCGCGAATTGAACTTAGATTGAAAACACCTTAAATAATTGATTTAACAAACCATTGGAACCCGTGTGCACGTTTTAACTCAAAGGGTGGAGTTTAAAATACTTACATTGTATGACAACATCTGACCAAATTTGTTGCGCGTGTTTATGGACTACTTCCATTGCTATCATAGCCAATAGAAGAAGTTCGGACAAAAAGTAGTGGAGACTGCAATGGAGTTGTGTGACCCTCTTCATTATACTCCTCTGAGAGATTTACCGACGCATTTGAGGTCTACATTCGTGGCACTGGTACACCTTTAGTTGGTCAATTCCGCCTAAGACACTATTGGCCATAGTTGTAAGGCTAAGGATCTCATCAATTTGGTCATACCAAATGAATTTGGCATTGTCATCTCTAACTCCACCACCCATTTAATTTCTCAACTTCTTGATCTTTGAATATGAGCTCCGCAACTTCTCCAACTTATCAAACAAAGACTTCACCTTCCACTCAAATTCATGAGGGAATTGTGCTATGAGGATCTTGTAAATTCTCTTCTACTAATGATGTTACATTGTGATACCATTGTGAGGCTCCACATGCTCCTTGCATTGCAACAACAAAAATCTCATAGCGGCATTGCTCCAATTCCACTCTTGTGGTGCTATCGGTGGAGGTGGAGGTGGACCTGCAAGAACAAAAGAAACATAAGGTGACACTTGAGAAGAAGACACTCCACCTGAAGTTGGGGTATTGCTTATGAGAAGTAACCTTTTATATCCCTCGCCCTCCATGCTTACCCTCAACCTACCCTCCCTTTAAAGCAAAAACACAAACAAATTAGAGTTCTAAACTTAAATCCTAAGCACAAGTACAACAATTCCAAAACAATAAAAATAAAATTGAAGCATAAACACAAGTACAAGAACTCCAAAACTATAAAAAAATAAAATGAAGCATAAGCACAAGTACCACAAGTCCATGCAACATAAAAAATGAAGCAAGCAGTGGGAGCAGACCTTGCAATGGAGAAGACAAAGTGGCACCTGCAAAGAAATTCTCTAATATCGTAAAAAAAACACTCACCTATCCCTACCACAAGGATAAATCTCAGGACAAGAATTCACCCCCACTAGCATTAGCAAGGCTGAATTCCACCAAGGCAAGTTCCGCCACCTTGCCATGCAAAACCTACTAGCAATAGCCGGCACTCACTATATTAAGTTGCATGTGCATGGGTTGTTCATCTTCTATTTCCTCATCAACCAATCTAGCAATATCTTAAACAAAAGCATTAAAAGAAGAAGCCCATGGATCATCCCACTTACCACTAGATTGCAATACCTCTTCCATTTCAACATATTTTGCCTTGTCCTTTGCCATTTGAGAAACCAACTTTCTATGCTTCTTAAAGGTTAGCATTTGTTACACAACTATAATCCAAAAAATTAGCATTTGAATCAATAGCACATGAATTTCTTTCTAACTACAAGTTTTTTCGACGTCTTGGATTAGCAAATAAAGGACCATTCTTTTCATGTTTAATCTTTTCCACCCTAGCAATGTGTGAAGTACATTTAGCAGCTTCACCAATAGAAAATTTGTGTTTGTTATGAACTTGTTGACCTAGAAGTGAAAAATAATCTTCACAATAGTCAGATCCAACCCTACTTAATTCAATTGGGAGATGTGGAAAAAAAATCCCTCATCATCATGATATAACACACACTTGCATGACATGCTATAATACAATTTGTCATACATTCTTTATTCATCCAATCATTTTTTTAGGTAATGCCCAAATCCATTGTAACAAATGTATGCACTACCTAAATACAACAAATGAACAACAAATGATGCCAATTTGACCTTTTCAAGCAAAGATTGTTTACCATAGAAAACTTCAAGAAATGACCAAATCACCTCTAAGTGAAGAATAATACCTTTAACATGCTCTTGCAAATACTTACTTGAAAACATTATTTCTTTGTCAAAGCGTTCCATATATACCCTCACTTTAAGAAAGGCTAAGCATTGCACAATATGTAAATTTTGTTTATCTTTTACATTGATGTCTTCTTCTAAATTAACCTTATCTTTGTGGATTTTCATCCAAAACTCAAGGTTTTCATCCTATGTTGGCCTACTAAGCTAACTTGTGGAGATTAACTCCAAATCGCAAACAGATTGCGTCATTGACTTTAGAAGGCCATTTTTAGTTTGTGGGAACTCTCCCCCTTTACTATCTTCAAAATCACAACAAAACCTAGCACCAATTTAATGCCCAAACTGGGAAAAATCCCAACTTGGGGGGTTTGCCTTTTCTAGCAAAAGTAACTAGCCTAGGCTCCTAAGTAGGTGTAGGGGAGTGAGAAAAGATCCATCTTGGGCCCCATTCTACTTTCGTATGCTCCAGCTCCGCTGGTCAAACCCACCGTGGACTTTAAATTCCGTTAATTGTTGGGGAATGTTGTAGGTTCATGTACTTCTCACTATAAGAAAGTCGTGAAACTTTAAGGGCATCTTATTAATATAAAAGAAGCTGTAATGATTTTTAGTGGGAATTTACCACCACATGGAAAATTTCTCTTTCAGAGGGTCTGACCAATAATGTTGGCAATCTAGCTTCAATGGAAGACATTGTCCCGACCTTTGTATTGCTTGAAGAGGATCCACTAGTAGTTGTATTTGACATGGTACCAATATTGGAATTGAATGATAGCAATGGAGGTATGTCTCTCTCAAACAAAAGGAACATTGGAATATCCATCCCACAACATGTAGATTGGAAAGTCCCAAACATATTACAAATAGAATGGGCTCCTTGCAAGAGAATCCAAATGAATTTTCTAAAGTCTCTTAATGCAAATAATAATGTTGATAGTGATTTTATAAGTCAATTAGTCAAGAATTAGTCAAGAAAGTGTAAAATTTTTGTATTGTGATTTTGTTAGGATTCAAGAGTCAAGCAATGAATTCTCTAGTCTTAGACTAGGCTTGAAGAAAAAACACAAGTCTATGTCTACTTCTTTACAATTGTTCAATTCACTGGGTGATAAGTTGTACATCAATTGTTGTGTAGAATCGATATTGAAACTAACTGGCATGCACAAGAGCTAAATGATGATGGAAGAATAAGGAGAGGTGTTGGTGGTTGTGAGCCCCTAATTCATCACTAGGGGCTCACTCTTTTTCTTTTTTGTATTTTATCATTTTAAATGCATTTTTATATACAAAAAGCTCCCAAAAGAGTGTAGAACCAAAATATAAGTGTCACATTCCAATATAGTATTTGGTTTAATTTTAGAATATTGTAGCTAGAATGGCCTAACTACAAGTTGTAAATAGGTTAGAACCCAATTTATCATGGGAAATTGGTCTAATGCAAGTGATAGGCGTATTAGGCTCAAAACCCCACATAGAGAAGACATCTCTAGGCTAGAATTGGTTGAGGAAACCTTATTGAGGCATATAGGTCAGTTCCCGGAGATAGGTTCCAGTTTCTCCATTTCATTGACAAAATAGCGGAACCCCAATTGTTGGCTTGTAGATGTTGAAAATACCAAGGCGGAACCATGGAGGAATCTCAGGTCCAAGGAAGGTGGATTGGGGTCCAAACCATGCCCAAGAACCAACGGCAAAGTCAGTTTGCCAAAATTTCCCTAGTATGAAAGATTCCCTCGCCACCGATAATTAAACGAGGAGGTGGAATTTGTCTCCCCTAGTCCAATGTGTAGAGTAAAAATATGAGCCTACACATGTGTCATGGAATCCCATGGGAGGTTCCACAAAAAGTTTCGGAATTTTCTAATAGTCAGAAGATGTCTTTTTGGACGGCAACTATCCAAACTTGCGATGGGAAATTCCTAAATTATAGCCATTTGTTTTAATTCTTATTGATGTGACGTTCTTCCCATATTTACGCCATGCTGTAGTTTGCGCTTGTCCTTGTCCCAATATTCTAAGCCTTCTTTGAAACTCATCATCATCCCCTTTGCCGTAACTTGACTACTTGCGCTTGTAGAAGCAAATCCTCATCGTGCAAAGAACGACCCAACTATGGGTAGAAGGGGAAAAGATATATGGAGTAGTAGGGGGATATTGTTGTCCAAATAGAGAGTGTTTTTTATGTCCAGTGGAAAATGGGAGCACTTATCAAAGTTGGAGGTGATTTCACTATAACAAAACATGGTAAAAAAAAACCGCACTCAAAATTGAGTGCATTTTTTTTTACCACGTTTTTGTGCAAGCCCACTAAGCGCACTACCAATGTTTTTTGCAATTTTTCATTGCAATTTTGGGAATTTTGGGGCATGTAATATACCATTGGAAAGATATTTTCAATACCTTTCCAATGGTATATCACATGCCCCAAAATTCCCAAAATTGCAGTGGGAAATTGCAAAAGAAGCTAACAGCCCACTATGGGTACATGCACAAAAACGTGGCAAAAAGAACCATAGTCGATTTTGACTATGGTTTCTTTTACCATGTTTTGTTATAGTGTTTGTTGCTTCCCCAAAGCAATGTCTATGTGATTGTGCAACATTACCACAAACCAATGCCAGTCATCTAGACTTGACACTTCTCCAAACAAGCCCACTTCCAATTTACTTTCTTTTTCATCACTAGAAGAAGTCTTCTTTGCGAACGTTTGCCTCCATGTCCTTTTTTAAAATAAGACTAAGCATTTCAAAATCGGAAACATGTAATGGGTGCACATGTAGGAGGTATGGGAGTGCTAGCAATTGGAGGAGAGATGAGTGTTAGACTTTTAGTATGTCCTCATAGGGTTTTGAGCAATGTTGGTAGTCATTTTTGTAGACTTGACATCATATTTGCATTTGTGTCACTTCTTCTAGGGTTGTGATTGCTTGATATCAATGTCACCTCCAACAGACTTTGTACTACTAGGAAAATTTGTGACAAAAGCAATTGAAAACTATTGCTCATTTTTGTTGTTTTGGTTGTGTTGTCTTGGTCAGAATTACATTGAAATCTATTGTTTTGAAATTGTTGATTTGGACAATGGAAATTTTAAAGAAAATTGCCACATCAACATGGTCAAATTGCCATGTCAACACATCAAAATGCTATATTAGCAGGTCAAATTGCCACATTAGCAAGGTCAAACTACCATGTCGGGATAATTGTGGGCATTATGGTTTGATCCTAGGACCTTGGTCTTCCAAACCACTCTTTCCATCCAACACACCACAATTGAATTAGCATGTATTAACATGTGGTATTCTAATTTGTTATTTATAGAACCTTATGGATTTCTATTGATTTTGTCAAAAAAAGTTTAGTGCCTAATACAATAGAAAGTAGGTGACATTCTTATAGCAATCTATTGATTAAATCAAGTTGTGACCGCTAGTGTCTAGTAAGAACAACTAGTGGTTGCTGATTTTCTATTGTTTTGGGTACAATTTTTCTAGTAGTGTTTGGGGCCGTTTGATATGCTTGTAGATTTCTTTGGTGACACAATCACACAGTAGACTTGTATGAGTGAAGATACTATGGATGTAATCATGGTTTGATTTCTCTATTCATGATGCACTTTCACTCTCAATGATGAGTGTAGTAAGCTTACTAAGATTGGACTACCCCTTCAAAAGCAATAATTAATACAAAAGGTAGACAATGCTCCTCATGCAAAAGGGCAATTAATTGGAGAGGCGATTTAAGGGTTTAGGGATGAACAAATAGGCAAACAACACCCCTTCTCTTTCTTCGACTCTTTGAGACTTCCATTGTAATACAATTTCCACATTATGATAAAATAACAATTGTAAGTGTTTTTCCTATGGAGTATTTGAAGGCTTCTAGTTGCCTCGACAAAGCAATAGAGTTAGATAATGTTCTTTGTTAGGAAAAAACAATAGGGCCACACTTTGCTCAAAAGATGCTCTAATGTCCCACACAACCTACCTCTCTAATTCTACAAGTGGTTCTAGTTTCCCCTAACTTTTGTAGAACAAAATTGCTACTAATTTTTTGTCAACTAGAAGAGATTGCAAATAGCAAAGAACTAGAAACATCCTTGTAGTGATCTAGAAATTTTTGTAGGAAAATTAAAAATCACCTAAAATCACCAACAAATACTCAAATTTGGAATTCCAATTTTGAAAGTCTTTGCCATTGAGGTTAGTAATAGTGGAGATAAGTTTTTATAGAATTGTATTGTGACAAATTGTAGTATTACAATTCTAGGTTCAAATTTTGCAAGCAAATTCTATCTAAATTTAATTAAAGCATTCATTTTCAATAGACATCATGTTCAATTGACAATTGAATTATTTATCACAATGCACTTGGCTCTTGAAGCCTTGGAACAAGAGATGGAAGGAAGTGTTCACAAGACTTTTGGAAGTCTGGCAATAGATGTTCCTATAACATTGCAACAAACACATTTTAGCCAATCAAGTTCCAAGCCTAATTAATTCCATTATAGATAACCAAATTGTCTAAACAATGTCCATCACCCACAATCTACTTTTCCACTCTAAATTCAATTATTTTGGTTGTCTATAAGAGATGGTCTAGTAATTCAATTAGTCAGATCAATTTTGGGGATATAGGGTTTTGCAAAAGTAATTTTACAACACCAATTCTTGTTGCATACTAGGAATATTTCCTCTACAATTAGATGGTCTTCTAGCCTCAATTATTAGCTAGAACTACAAAAAAATTTATGATAAAATACTTATTGGGTCTAAAAATCACAAAAGCTAGATTTTGGTTCATAGTATATTAGGGATTAAAGCACACCTTTTTGTTAGAAGTTTGTATCCCCTTAAGTTTGAAGTATGTGCTTGTATAGGAATTGAAGTTTAAAAATTGCTTGAAGCCAATCAATGTAGAATCAAGAGGCAAAATCTAAACAAAATGAGACCAAACAACAAATTCAATAACTGAATAGCCAACTAGTGGTCTATTAATGCCCTAATGGACTGTGTATAATGTTTTCTTATATTTCAAAATGAAATATGTGAATTTCAAAGATGCCCAATTCTATGTTGGAAGTGAAAACTTATATAAATTGCTATTTATATTGAAATTGTATGAAATAAAACTTGAAACAAAGGGTATGAAAATTCAAAGCAATCACATTTCAATACAATAAAAATACTCAAAATACAGCAAAATCTCTATATCTCTAGAATCTACTTCAAAATTTAAAAAAATTCTTGAATATGAAAACTTTAACTCGTGAAGGGCAATAAATTTCTAAACGTTATCTTCAAAAATTTGGATTGGAGGTCTGAGATGCCCCTAAACTACTTGATGATGGTGGAAAGGTACCCAAACCGAATAGAGTGGTTGCAGGTTCGATACTTGGCTGTGATAGGTTAGTTTATCTAGCATGAAATCAGCCTTTCTTCTTGATAGAAACCCTTGCATTGTGTTCTTCAACACACTTGTGTCAAAAAAAGAAGTTTGGATAGGATTTTAAAAAGTAAAATTTGCATTGCATAAAAGCCAATAGAATGATTATTAAAGACACAAACATGTCTAAGCTTATAAAAACATTTAGTGTCTTATTTCCAATTAAGTGCTTGGATTGAAAGTTTTGGGATCCAAAATTCTAAATTCAACTTGGATAGCACACTACTAAGAAGGATTTAGTTTCTTGTTCTTTGAACTTGAACCTACTAATCTTGTGATCTACATGGTCACATAGACTCAAATTAAACTTCCACGCATTCCTTCAGAAGTCAAGTACAATTTCACATGGTTGACATTCAATAAAATCTATTTATTCTTCAATTTTGCTTAATGCATTAGATAGAGAGAGCGGTAGTTTGGGACATTTTTGTGAATCACAATCAAGGAACTATAAGGATCCATATCTTTCAGGGTTTTTTTACATTAAGATCTCCTGGATTGTGTATCTTCCGGCCACATTCTACATATTGTCGAAAAGCCCTCGGCGGGAAAGGGTGCATGGGCTTTGCTCATGGCATTTGGACTGACCGTGTGTACGTTACTGAATTTTGAAGTTATTTTTGAATTCGAAAATTCGAAAATTACTTCTGCTTTTATTTAAGGAGAAAAAGGAAGGCTTAGCCATCACTTTTGACATCCCAATGGTTGTGGCAATGGCACATGGCAAACTAGTTAACATCAAAATCTATACCCCAATGAAATACCAACACAATAATAGGGAATTTTGTATATTTGAGAAAATAGAGTATTACATGTAGTGTGAAGATTTTGGAAAGGAGATCCCAAACTTTTCCCTCACTTTTCAAAGACTCAAACTCCTCCGTTGTCTACTTTAAGCTTAAGCTTACTTGGGTTGCCCTAACCAATTGCAACAGGGAAGACCAGTAAGTTAAGTTCTCCGTTTTTGAAAATGCCTGGTGGCCATCATCCCGCCAATTCATTCACGAACTCCCCTTTCCTCCTCCTCCTCCTCTTTGAAGGGCTCGGGCGGGAAGAGGGACAAGCAGCGCCTGGCGCCAAGACCGGATTCGAAATCCCACCGTCCGATCCAGATCGGACGGCACAAAACCTCAATCCTCGGTAGGAAGACCGAGCCCACCCATTGGCCCTGGTCAGGCCCCCAGGTATAAAGCATTTTGGACCATCCCCATATCCCTATTGCACCCAGTTTTCGTACGCTACAATAGTGTTGGTCGCATTTCCCGAATTCTCAGTCTCTTTGTTTATCTCGTTCGATTACCAGTCGCTGCAATGGCGCCCAAGGTTGCAGAGGAGCAGAAGGCCGGCAAGTCCAAGGCCGAGAAGAAGCCTGTGGTGAAGAAGGCGGAGAAGAAGATCAAGTCCGACAGCAAGGGCGATGCGAAGAAGAAGCGTTCGAAGAAGAGCGTGGAGACGTACAAGATTTACATTTACAAGGTGTTGAAGCAGGTATGTCGCAGTGGTTTGATTTCATTTCTTGGTGTTTGGGTTTCTGTGGCGTCTCTGCGTATTTGGGAAGTTGTCTTTCTGGTGCTTTTGAGACAGTGAAGGGGAATAGTTCTGTCTAACGGCCTTTTTGTTTGGAGCAGGTGCATCCTGACACCGGTATCTCTTCGAAGGCGATGGGTATCATGAACTCTTTCATCAACGACATTTTCGAGAAGCTTGCGCAGGAGGCTGCTCGTTTGGCGCGTTACAACAAGAAGCCTACGATCACTAGTCGCGAGATTCAGACTGCTGTGCGTCTGATATTGCCTGGTGAGTTGGCGAAGCACGCTGTTTCTGAAGGAACGAAGGCTGTGACGAAGTTCACGAGTGCTTGACTGGTTGGACCGTGATCCGGTCTTTGCCAAACCTCCTTGGTGTTTATGAACACCATGTTTTGTATGAAAGCCCCCGCTCCTCTTTTCCTTTGTGGTATGGAAAGCCCTTGTTCCCAACGACCGGCGCGCCTCTGTACATCCGTCTCTCTGGTGTGTGTTTTCAGTCGTTTAGGATTCCATTGGGCTTCGATCTCAGCTATGAATGGGTGCTTTTCCTTTATGTTTGGTGTAGGAAACTCGTTCTGATGTGCGGCAATCCTACACGTACGAAAGTGAGACTTGCTGTGGATGATGGCCTCGATACTTGGATATGTGGTGCATCTCTGCAATCTTCTGTGAGGATCACATTCTAACACCGGTGATCTATTTGGACAGTTGGAGGAGTTTCTAAAACCCTAAATTGTTGTGATTGACGAATGCCCATCTTACGACTGTAGACTTGCGGCCCTCGTAGTTTGGGTGTTGAATCCTCTCCTTTTTGTCAACTAACGGAAGGATATTGTTGAATTCCGATCTGAATCTTGTATCACACCATCTCGCTGACGTGATGAAAATGTCTGTTGCTTCTCGAATAGCGGAAATTCTGTTATACTGATTGCAGGAAGAGAAGACCATAATTGAATTGGGAATGGCTTTCTGTGTTGTGCTCTGTCTGTCCGAAAATTAGTGTTTGCATTGGAAAGTAGTGAGTAGGCTATATGGAGACTTTATAAGTCCCGATTTTTATCTAGGTTGCCATGAACACATGCAATGTTCTTCATTGATTTTCGTGATATAGAATTTGGACCCCTCTGAATTTTGCAATTTACAATATGATAATTGAAGTTTGCACCCCGAAAGTGAGAGATTCCAATGTGGACACTTATTTCGGGGAGGAGGGAATCTATTTTATGATGCAGAGCCTCTCAAAACCAAGTGGCATCGGTGAGTATAGCTCCTCCATTGATAGTTTGCATCCCAAATTGTCTATGATATAGTCTACTTTAGATGATGATTGGAAATTTTCTTTTCGACTGAAAATCCTCATTTGAATTTGCAAAATGAATTCACATAGTGATGAAAAGGTTCATCTTAACTTATTTGGATCTCCACAGTTCCCAAATTTCACTGTAAAAATGCTTGAAGTGGTGCAACTAGTATGCTCTAACTTCTTACTTATTTCAGTTTGCTCCTTCCTCTTCAATTCTTGGAAATATGATACGGATTCTGTAAAAAGTTGTGATTAGATAGAATGGCCAAATGTGAGCTAGATATATTCCTTTGAAGTGGGCGTGGCTAGTGAAGCGTAATATAATTCCTTTGGAACGGGTAGAGACGATGAAGAAGATGGAAGGAAGTTCTGCTTTTGAGCGGGTGGGGCGGGGTGGTGAGATCGACTCAGTTGGGGAAGCAGTCGTCTTCGGGTACTAGCAGTTGGAACTTTTTCCTGTTCCTGTAGGCCACATGATTGCCTTTCACATAATAACAATCAAAACCTTGACTGCAAATAGAGTCTTCACCGCATAACATTCTAATCCACCCTCCCAACTGTTCACAGTACGAATTTTTAAATTTGCGCACTGAAACGAAAGCTTATCAGGTAGTGCAGAGTGCATGACTGAATTCAGGAAAACAGTGCATACAATAGCTGAGCTAGTTCTGTTAACTCACGATGCGTTGCAGAAAAGAAATAAACTCGTTTTGCAAGGATGTTGAAGCACATTCTCAAGAATGCTATGAAGTGCCTAGCACCATGCTGGCCATGTTCCCCTCAGACATTGCAGGAGTTCATTGCTCAAAACAAACCAATGCAGAATTGGAAATCATGTAATCAAGTAGAGATTATGTCACCTGTTGGTTGAGCGTCTGACCGTCGATGGATCCCACACACAGCGATCCCGCCATGAGACCTGGAAAGAAAATCGAAGTGACTCACCAAATTCATTAGCCCTGGCCACAGCATGACTATCCTGGCGCTAGATTTCTGATCGAGAACTAAACCACACAGGTCTAGAATGTAATGACAAGAAGGTAGAGGGTGAAATCTTCACATCTCGTGAAACAGTAACAAGTGTTATCATGAGAGTATGAAAAAAGGATATCGAAAGAGAATTGAATTCACCGAAATTGCCTCACATGCACAAAGGTGACTCACATCCTCGTTCATCCCAATAGAAGTTGCATGCGAAAGTCTACGAGCACAACTTCGTGAAAGCCTAAAGATGATTAACAAACCACAAATTAACCGCCCCGTCATAGGTGACAGCGCCAAAGACTTCCAAGATAGAGCAGTTTATCACCATATTGGAGCGGCATTGCTCTGTAGCCATCTCGATAATCAGGACATACAAATGCTTGATGATGGCAAATTTCTTAACGCAGAGACGTGATGAAAGAGAAGTAAAGAAACCGCAACAATGTCACTCTACTCACAATTACCAGCTTAAAAAAACTTTTCCATGCTGAATCGGATCCGAAATCCGGCGCATTGCCATGGCAAAGTCGTCGCTCTCTCTCTCCCAGGTTCACATGACTTCAAATCCCGCTAAACATGAGGAATATTCCTGTCTCACACACGCGAATTGCGATGTGTCCGAAATGAATGTTGCAACGGTTGCACTACTAGTCCTACAAAATCCCACAGTACTATTGAATCTTCACAAACCTTGCTTCAGGAAAATATCGAAAACAACAATTTGGTTATCTCCGTGTGATTCCCGGGGACAATGTGGTGTCATTCACAAGCTTCTGGAAGCGCTTCCCAACCAATTTGAATGTTGTTGGAGCTCCCGAAGCTGATAAAACGAATTCAGAGCTTCAGAATCCACGCTACTGCCGTTTCGCTTTCAGATAATTGTATCCCAATTGACTCATGCTGTGTATCCCTTGCTCTCCAAATGATTCTGGTCCTTCAATTCCAATTCTCGCTAAACTATGATATTGCATCTCCATCTTTTTACAATATATGAAGCTGAGAGGTAGCACACCAGCGAGCATGAAAAAATACTGGGCACAAAAGACTGATTTAAATCCAGCTGCGTCACTCAAGCAGAATCTATGTCGGAGGAAGCTCCGTCAAAGAATCACACAAATCAGGGCACTCACATCAAGTAATTTGTGAGGCAAGTCTAGTCTTCATTGAAACACATGAGAATTGAACATGAAAAGAATGATTGTTGATGAGGCCTCCTAATCTACAAGTAGAAGGCAAACATTCAACAAGAGCAGGGATATGAGGGCATACTAGTTAAAATTGTTTGAAGAAGGGTTTGAGCATGGTTCCTTTTGTTGAATAGAAAGTGCTTTTCTTGTGTCTTGCTACCAATCAGAATGGAGTTCTAGAATATTCTAGGATGCAATTTTTGGAAATTGATTGAATAAACTATAAATCTTTAAAGTTTTGAAATAGTTGTATCCAAATTCGATCTTAGACCTCGGTCTTAGACTCTCTTGAAAATAAATCTAAACATCAGGAAAATCAGGGAAGGATTTGTAGGGGTCGGTTTTATAAACTGGTCATGATTCAGTGATGAGGTGCATTTAAGGTTTAAGCCACAAGTCTTCCCTTCATTCCACTTTCATTTCACAACATGTTTTCCAAGATTTCCTACTTTCATCATGTGAAGATTGTTCTCTTTGTGTTGAAATTATGATGGGCTCAACTCAAATCCAGGGTCATATTGGGAAAAGAGTAAGGTAGAAGCACCTAAATGCAACACTTATTTTGGATCTCTTGATGTGGAGCGTATGTAGAAGAAAAAATTATGTGCATGTGTTAGGAAATGGTTTACAAAACCAACAAAATTAGTTTCGTATTTTTTTGAGCACATATGAATATTATACAAATTTTTGAAAAGAACTTTGTAGATGCACCTAATATGGACACTAGACTAACACCAAACACTAGAAGAAATTATCGTTGATCAAGCTAATGTGTTTTTGTTAGAAAACACAAAACTACATTGGAGAAAACGTAGTTTTGTAGTTTTCAGACTAAAAAAATGCAAAATTGGGTTTTTTCCAATGCACTTTTGTGATTTCTAACAAAAATACATTAGCTCGATCAAAGATAATTTCTTCTAGTGAAAGTAGGCACAAAAACACCCAAAAGTGACACACTCTAAACTTGGATCAAGTGTAGGTGATTGGCTACTTCTTGGAAGAATGACAACTTCTTGGAACCCCACTTGTCTACTTTGGGTCCACAAGCGCTTGAATATAGGGGTTTAGGTGTCTCTATATGACTCATGTTACATTTCGGTGCTTCTACCTTACATCCTTGTTGCTTGAGTGACTCAGATTGTACTAAACTTCAAAATTAGGCTCTAAATATGGATTATGGAATACTTCACAACCTACTTTAGATTTCAATTACGGAATACATTTGCAACTAGCATGTCTAAGAATTTATATTGAAATTCATCATTTCGATCTCTTTATTTATTTTGTAGTACAAATGCAAATCTATAGTAGAAACATTTCCCATTTCTAAACTACAACTATGACAAAACAATGAAATTGAATGTAAAAGCAACCCACAAATGAAAACTCAGCATTCTCTTTGCAACATCCACTCCAAGCCTCCTACATTCAAAAAGACTATGTAAGAGCTAAGTGAGGAATTCCATGCAACCCACCATTCAATGCCCATCTTTAGTTAGCAACCATCTAGCACCCTTTTTCATAGCCTATGAAAACAAATCACCATATAAACAAAGATTTGGAAGAGTGTATGTACACATAACAAGACTATGATATTATAAATATTGGAGAGAATACAACTTCTTCCAGCAAAGACTCATTGTTGAAGATGTCAAAGTAAGAAAACTTTCAACTCACATATGCTACCATTCAAATTATCCTATATAGAGAAGCACTTAGGAGAGGTAGTTGGAAGATTCAACATCAAATTATTTTTCCTTCCAATACTTAAATGTTACAACTTCAACCCACACATATCCTACTAAATTCAACAACACTATTGGAAACATCAAACATATAACCAAATTGTCACTATAATCACTTGAATGTGCAACTCCTTGTATTCCTCCCAAAAGAAGATTGACCTCAAAGAGAATAATGGGTACTACACATGTTGACACTCTTGAATTGTGTTGCTATGTGAATAGGGTTTTATCACTGCACATTTATTTCAATTAGTGTGAGACCTCTTCTCAATGAATTTGATCTAATTAGTGTGAAACTTTGGAAGAAATTAAAATAAAAATGATGGTATGAAAGTTGAATGCCATTAGATAAATGGATGAAAGATTAATGAAACTTATATCATGGAAATCGTAGTATGATAGACAGTGAATAAATATTGTATACCTTGCTTTGTTTTTGGAACAATATCTATCAAGAGCCCTTACTACATTGACCTAATATTTGGATGGACAAGTCAAAATATATCAAATGCAAGGTTCCAATGCCCCCCCCCCCAAAAGCATTGCTGTGAATTACACTACTATACCTAATTGGCAAGGTTGGCAAAAAAAAATTCTAAAAAAAATGTTGGAATTTTAGTAAAATTATTCTTTTTCAAATGAAATAATACATAAAATTTGAAGGAATATTTTTCTTCTCAGTATCCTTCCAAAATTGATTTTGAATTTTAATTAAATATTTGACATGAAATGTAGATCTTCATAGTTGGATATAGTATATTGAATATATTAAAAATAATATGAACTTCTAAAACATATTCTATAATGTACTATAAATACAATTGTGAGGTACAATACTTGTGTAAGTGCACCATGTAAATTTACATAACTTTAGAATTAACCCCTACAGGACCAAGGTTTTTTTCTAGGGAGACATTTTCAAAAACTGTGGGTTTTTGGTATGCCATTCAAAAATGAAAATTGAAACTTTATTTTGAAACTTCTACCAAAAAATACTAAAATAAATTATTATATCACAGTGTGGAAAAAATTTCAACCTATTTGACTACATAGATTGAAAGATTATAACATTTGAAGTGAAAAAAAACTTTCTTTCATTCTTGCAAAACAAGGTCAATAGACTTCGGGCCCTTTTGGATAAATGTTTTTGCTCTACACAAAAATGAGGAGTTTGAACATTAAAAAGTATATGATTTTAGGTTTAGTCATGAAAAATTTTAGAAGCAAATATGGAGTTTGGCTTACTCAAAATCATCGTGCAATGCAAGGACATTAAGTGAATTGGCAATACACTAGTCATTTTCTTGTGCAATGACAAAAAATTTATTTGAAATTCAAACGGTAAAGATTAAGAGACAAAAATTTGGAATATGTGAAAAAAAATTCAAGAATTTTGACTCCACATATTGCAAGATAATAGGACTTGAAATTAGAAGAAAATGATTCTTCTTGAAACTGCCCCAACATAGCTAACAAAGTTTGACTCCTCTTAGAATGTGATTTGAAGACTAAAATTTGGGTTTTTTTAGACAATTGTAAGATATATTTAATTAAGTATATACATGCCAAATTTCAAAAGCTAATGATCTTTTCTGCAAAAGATTTCCAAAATATTCTTAAATTATCCGAGTTGCCTTAAAAGTTCAGGGCATCATAATTTTTGATTCAGGCACCTAATTGGAAAAAAAATTAGTTTTCAACAAGGAGGTACATGTGTGTCCAAAATTTCATGATCATCTGAACAAAAATGACTTCGTTGGAACCTACCTAAGATTTCTTGCTCAGGTTGAATAGACACTCGATCCTTTAGGGATTAACTTGAATTAGCATGATTAGTGCAAAGTGCAGTAATTGAATTAATCAAATTGTCTAAATAAGTAATTGAACATTGTTTTTCTTATTAAATTTTGTAAGTTTTTGTTGGAAACTCAAAACTCATAAGGGGATTTTAGATTATCTTCTCATACATTGTTCAAACATTGAATAAATTATGAATTTCTAAATGCTAAAAATAGATATATCCTATAGCAATTTTAGGCTCTCATTGGTAGAGGCAATACATTTTAGGCAAGAATTTATAGGAATTGGTTATAAGGACTCAAGGGCAAAATCAATTGCAGTTAACTTGTAATCCTTGCAAATATTATTTAGATAATATTTTGAAAATATTTGTGGAACATTCTCTAATTGTCTCGAATTTATATATATGTTATTTAATATCCCTATTATTGTTGGAATGGCTTGGCTTCAAAATCACACCTAAGGCTTCTGCCTCATATAGCTCCTTTCAAAAATTTTACATCTTCTTGCTTGTCTCCAACATAGCAGTGCTTCTTCATAAGTTCTCTACAAATACATAAGGATTTCACATTGATGTGCTCTACTTTTAGGCTCTCATGGTTTTCATTAGGGCAATGTATTAGAGAAAGACCCTAAAACACCTTAAGGATCAAATGTTCAAATTTTGAACAACAAATATTCACACTCCACCCAAACCAATAGAAGGTTGTGATAGTCATCAACCTGGTGTAGCAAATTACAAACTAGCTAAGTAGTTAGTGGTATTTACTTACTGAATTATTTCTTATCTTTACTATTTTGAACGGATTTTTTTCCCTTGAATCAATAGAACCACTAAATATTGTCAAGGTTCTTCTTTGTTGAGTTGCTTAGAGCATCCACACTATGACACAGAAAACTTGACTCACCAAATATCTCATTATAGGCTCTACAAATCTTTTTTTTATTCCATTTGCCAAGTCCACACTTTGAAGCAAAATAACCAAGACATGTGGACTACTCTTCATGAATTCAAGGCTTTTATTCATGCCACCATTATTGCCTATCCAATTTGTTGTTGGAATGTTGAGTTTTCAACAATGAATCCGAAATTTTTTCTGATTGCAAGAAACACTTCACATTTCTAGTTTTAAAACCTGATTTCTGGCCGTAAGACTGGTAGTGCTATGGACTACTATCAATTTTGTGCCTCAGACTGTGCCTGCGAATCTCAACCATCGATTTGGGGCGCCTGCAAATCTAAACCATTGATTCAGTACTATAGATTACTATGGAGTACTATAGACTACTATGGAGTACTGTAAAAGCCACTAAAAGCATAAAATAGTAGAAAAGGGATCTATGGACCTTTTCATTTTTAATAATTCAAAAAAATTCAAAATATTCCCCCCAAAAAAGTTATTTTCATACACAAGCCTACTCTCACATTGCACCAAAAATTTCTTTAAGGAAAATTTTCTCCTACTTGAAAAATGTGCACGAACAACGATCACTTTGACCCCATGTAGACACCTCATGCAAAGGTTTTGTCTCTCATTTTTAATGCAAGTACACCTCTAGTTTCTCCAATTTGTAGCTTCCAGTTCGCATTTTTGGATACAGTTTTGGACCAAAAACCCCAAAATGGCCAAGGTAGACACCCAATTGGGGGCACCTTAAAAATAGTAAAGTAATTTTTAAACCCCCCCCAAAAAATTATAGAATGTGTGAAACTTTTATGTGTACCTTCCTTCCAAATTTCAAGACAAATAGATTTATGATGCAAAAGTTATGACCAAAAAACCATGTATCCAAGGACAAGGGGACAAAAAATAAGACAAGTGTTTCTTGCAATCACCCAATTAGGGGGCATGGAAAGGGTGATGAGCAACATAAGAGGATTCCTTGCCTCACTCATAGTTTGGCAAGCCTAGACTCTTCTATTCCATGGGCAAGTAAATAATGTAGTCGAAAAAAGAGCCCAAGTCTGGCCATTTACCTTCCGGATAGCTTTTTTGTGTCATAGGAAAGATGCTCTTAGCTCAAAAGGTCATTGGAGAATTCTTCTATTGCTTCAAGTTCTCAAGTATTCCACTCTTCTTCTCCATTGATTAGCATTTTTTCATTGGAAGGTATTGCATCTGTTTCCACAAGTTGCAAATTGTTGTAACTTGATTATGGTAGAGTTGCAATTGTTTGCCACTATATTCAAGCTAGCATAGGTTTGGAACCGCCTCTAAGTTTTCGGGTCTACCCAAAATATTTTCTATTGAGGTTTGGGTTTGGTGTTCTAGAAGTTTTGACAAGGTGACATATGAATATGTCTTTCATTTGTTTTTTTACTGTGGTTATTACCTAATAGGAAGGATAGGTTTTCTTGGATGTTGCATAGGTTATCTTTGCACTGGCACAAGTCACAATGGACATCCAACAATTTAAGGTTGAATTGACATGGGATGCTATCTTCATCCTATAAGTTTACATCTCTGTGCTAGGGGTTGACGCTGCCTTGGAAGCGGTGGAGGTCTATGTATGTGATTTAGCATTCTATAGAATAGTAAGGTCTTTTGAGTTGAACAATCACAACACCTTTATAGTAGAACCTCTCTAAAGTGATAGGGTTGTGACCACTCTAACACATTACATTAGAGAGGTTATTACATAAGAGAGGGTCATTTGCATTGATGATGTTTGTGTGTGACGTGGTGAAGTAGTATATTTCTTTTTATTCCAAGTTTTCAACATAGAGGTAGCAAACATGACTATGTGGACCAAGGTTGTTTTTTCATTTTTGACGAAGGGCCAAAGTGGCGATATGAGATGTTATAGTGGTGCTCCAAATTACAACATTCATCTACATATTGGATATATAGTATAGTTTTCTTCCAAAATTTGGAGATTTCATCCAAGTTTTTTGACTTTTTTTTGGCATTTTTTAGCCAAATTATTTTTTCTGGAGCAATCTGGCACCAGAAGCCAAAAAAAAAGCCCTGATGTGGACTAATTGATTAAAAATGCACCATAAATATGAAATAAATTCTAATGAAGAAATTGTTGCTTTTGTTGAGAAATATATTACATCAAACAAATAATTTCTTTGGCTCCTTTCACAAGAAGCTTAAACTCGTAAGCATTCACAAACATATAGAAAAAAACGACAACCGGTATGCAAATCTTATTATCCTCTTCCACTAATAGAAATAACAATGATTTTAGAACCAAATGATACTAAAGACGTAGAAAAATTCAAATTACTACAAAAACAAATATAAATACATACTTAATTTTTTTAAATAATTAGGCACTAGATCATAAATGACTTTTCATGAATTTCTATAATGTTTTAATATAAACAACTCAACTTCTATTATATATTTATATATTGAACTTAAAAGAATGGAAGTATTGTTTAAAACACAATCATTTTGACATACGTATGAATGCATTCAATAAATATTGTAGTAAATATATGGTAAGCCCACACATATTTTCAATTTATACTAGCTCCATGTACTGCAGCTACCTATTGTACTTCATACATGATGAAAGTTGACAAAAGTATAATTACAAAATTAAAATTAATTATTCAAAAATGTATAGAAGATAAAACAAATGCTCATAAACAAATTGAAAAACTTAGTAATGCATTTTGGAATGAGTAACAAGTTTCAATGCAACTTGCTATTGATTATTTCACTCTCTCTTTACCTTTGTATCTAGTTTGCAAACATTTAAATTTATAAATACATCACCACCTCAAGGGCATGCTTTTCCCTTAACCCCTAAAGATATTTGACTATGTTTTCACCAAAAACGCTCCAAAACTGTCATCTCTAGTACAAGTACCAAAGTTTAGAAAAAAATACATTTTTGGACAAATGTAACCGTATGATCTTGAGTACGCTGGTTTGGGAAGATGTGGAAAAAACTTCAGAAATTTCCACCGTTTAAATTGCAAGATATTAACATTTGAAGTGACAAAAAGCCATTTTCTGGCCCTGCGAAAATCCGGGCAGCTGCACTTCACAAGGTCAGATTATTATGAAAAAATGTTCAAAATGGTTGTAACTCTTTGGATTCATTCTCCAAGTCATATTGGCTACATTCTTGAAAAATTTGAGATTGTTTGGAATTATACAACATATAGGAAAAAAATAGTAAGTTGAAAGAAGTAGAGAATGATTCAAAATACTAAATTGTTAATAATTTATTTATGGAATTGAAAAATTCCAATCCCAATGGTGAAATTGTTGTAATAAACAATCTACGCCTCACATTTTTATTTTTTTCCAAAAATATTAAAAATTGAGTTAAATAAAGGTCTTCAAAGTTTATTTTAGAGTAGAGATTCCATTATTACCCACAAACTACCCACAACTAAAACTCTTCATAACTTTCATCTCATAAATCAAAATGGAATGATTCAAAGCTTTTCATGTATATATAAATCAGAAAAATAAATTTCAATTTTCTAATTTTTTTAAAAGTGATTTTTAAAGAAGTTCTTTTTGCTGCCCAAGCTGCCTGCCAAGCAATGAAAACAACATATCATACAATAACTTTTTAACCATACATTCAAATGTTATGAAAATTGTTGGGTCTTAAAGCTACTCCTCGGGCACATGTTGTGTGGAAATTTCAAAGAAAAAAAATAAAAATTCCATTCGTAGTGAGCTGCCTGAAATCGCTATGTTGCCAAAAAACACCGTTTGGTCCTTTAGGGGTTAAACTACAAGAAATATTATCAAAATTGGACCCTGCATCTCCTAATGTTAGGTGTACATCCATTATTATTTGATAGATATATAGAAACACCTCACTTATTGAATCATATATGTTTAATTGAATTTGCATC